>JAVSCE010004348.1:0-13945 GCA_032199065.1 Smutsia gigantea
CACTCCAAAGGACAGATCAACCAGACAAAAAATAGAGACAGAGGCACTGAACAACGTTTAGAACAGATGGACCTAACAGACATCGACAGAACACTCCATCCAAAAGAAACAGGATACACATTCTTCTCAAGTGCACATGAAACATTTTCAAGAATAGATCATATACTAGGCCACAAAAAGAACCTCAGTAAATTAAAAAAGATTGAAATTGTACCAATCAGCTTCTCAGATCACAAAGGTATGAAACTAGAAATAAATTACACAAGAAAAGGAAAAGCCCACAAACACATGGAGGCTTAATAACATGCTCCTAAATAATCAATGGATCAATGACCAAATAAAAACAGAGATCAAGCAATATATGGAGACAAATGACAACAATAATTCAACACCACAAAATATGTGGGACGCAGTGAAGGCCGTGCTAAGAGGGAAATATATTGCAATACAGGCCTACCTCAGGAAAGAAGAACAATCCCAAATGAACAGTCTAAACTCACAATTAATGATACTAGAAAAGGAAGAACAAATGAGGCCCAAAGTCAGTAGAAGGAGGAACATAATAAAGATTAAAGCAGAAATAAATAAAATTGAGAATAATAAAACAATACAAAGAATCAATGAAAGCAGAAGCTGGTTCTTCAAGAAAATAAACAAAATAGATAAACACCTGGCCAGACTTATCAAGAAAAAAAGAGAGTCTACACATATAAAAAGAATCAGAAATGAGAAAGAAAAAACCACTACGGACACCACATAAATACAAAGAATTATGATAGAATACTATGAATAATTATATGGTAACAAAGTGGATAACATAGAAGAAATGGACAACTTTCTAGAGAAATACAACCTTCCAAGGCTGACCCAGGAAGAAACAGAAACTCTGAATAGACCGATTACCAGCAAAGATATTGAATTGGTAATCAAAAACTAGCTAAGAACAAAACACCTTGTCCAGATGGTTTCACTGCTGAATTTTATCAAACATTTAGTGAAGACCTAATACCCATCCTCCTTAAAGTTTTCCAATTAGTAGAAGAGGAGGGAATACTCCCAAACTCATTCTACAAGACCAACATCACTCTAATACCAAGACCAGGCAAAGACACCACAAAAAAAAAAAAATTACAGACCAATATCCGTGATGAACATAGATGCAAAAATACTCAACAAAATATTAGCAAACCAAATTCAAAAATACATCAAAAAGATCATCCGACATGATCGAGTGGGATTCATCCCAGGGATGCAAGGATGGTACAACATTTGAAACTCCATCAATATCATCCACTACATCAACAAAAAGAAGGACAAAAACCACATGATCATCTCCATAGATGCTGAAAAAGCATTTGACAAAATTCAGCCTCCATTCATGATAAAAACTCTCAACAAAATGGGTATAGAGGGCAAGTATCTCAACATAATAGAGGCCATATATGACAAACCCATAGCCCACATTATACTTAACAGCAAGAAGCTGGAAGCTTTTCCTTTAAGATTGGGAACAAGACAAGGATGCCCACTCTCCCCTCTTTTATTCAACATAGTTCTGGAGGTCCTAGCCACGGCAATCAGACAACACAAAGTAATAAAAGGCATCCAGATTGGCAAGGAAGAAGTCAAATTGTCCCTGTTTGCAGACGACATGATATTGTACATAAAAAACCCTAAAAAATCCACTCCAAAACTACTAGATCTAATATCTGAATTCAGCAAAGTTGCAGGATACAAAATTAATACACAGAAATCTGTTGCTTTCCTATACACTAATGGTGGACTAGCAGAAAGAGAAATCAGGAAAACAATTCCATTCACAATTGCATCAAAAAGAATAAAATACCTGGGAATAAACCTAACCAAGGAAGTGGGAAGTGAAAGACCAATACCCTGAAAACTACACGGCACTCTTAAGAGAAATTAAAGAGGACACTAATAAATGGAAATTCATCCCATGCTCTTGGCTAGGAAGAATTAATATTGCCAAAATGGCCATCCTGCCTAAAGCGATCTACAGATTCAGTGCAATCCCTATCAAAATACCAACAGCATTCTTCAATGAACTAGAGCAAATAGTTCTAAAATTCATATGGAATGACAAAAGACCCGGAATAGCCAAAGCTAATCTGAGAAGGAAGAATAAAGCAGGGGGAATTACACTCCCTGACTTCAAGCTCTACTACAAAGCTACAGTAATCAAGACAATTTGGTACTGCACAAGAACAAACCCATAGACCAGCGGAACAGAGAGCCCAGATATAAACCCAAGCATATATGGTCAATTAATATACAGTAAAGGAGCCATCTATATACAATGGGGAAATGACAGCCTCTTCAGTAGCTGGTGTTGGCAAAACTGGACAGCTACATGTAAGAGAAAGAAACTGGATTATTGTCTAACCCCATACACAAAAGTAAACTAAAAATGGATCAAAGACCTGAAAGTAAGTCATGAAACTATAAAACTCTTAGAAAAAAACATAGGCAAAAATCTGTTGGACATAAAATGAGCAACTTCTTCATGAACATATGAACATATCTCACCGGGCAAGGGAAACAAAAGCAAAAATGAACAAGTGGGACTATATCAAACTAAAAAGCTTCTGTACAGCAAAGGACACCATCAGTAGAACAAAAAGACATCCTACAGTATGGGAGAATATATTCATAAATGACATATCTGATAAGGGGTTTACATCCAAAATATATAAAGAGTTTACACACCTCAACCAACAGAAAGCAAATAAACCAATTAAAAAATGGGCAGAGGAGATGAACAGACACTTCTCCAAAGAAGAAATTCAGATGGCCAACAGGCACATGAAAAGATGCTCCACATCGCTAATCATCAGAGAAATGCAGATTAAAACCATAAGAAGAAAACATCCTACCATTTGCAACAACATGGATGGAGCTAGAGGGTATTATGCTCAGTGAAATAAGCCAGGCAGACAAAGACAAGTATCAAATGATTTCACTCATCTGTGGAGTATAAGAACAAAGAAAAAACTGAAGGAACAAAACAACAGCAGACTCACAGAACCCAAGAATGGACTAACAGTTACCAAAGGGAAAGGGACTGGGGAGGATCGGTGGGAAGAGAGGGATAAGGGGGGAAAAGGCATTACGATTAGCACACATAATGTAGCGGGGGGGTGGGGGAACACGGGAAAGGCAGTATTTACAGAGAAGACAAGTAATGATTCTATAGCATCTCACTATGCTGATGGACAGTGACTGTAATGGGGTATGTGGGGAGGACCTGATAATAGGGGGGTCTCATAACCATAATGTTCAAATGATTGTACATTAATGATACCAAAATAAAAAACAATAGTTAAAAAGAGACAACAGGATGACTCAACAGGCTTGTCTTTCTCTTGTTCTACATGAAGTAACACGTGGAGAGAACTCGGTAAGTCATCTGTCTTAATATGGGATATAATCTGTTTCTGCGCCTTAGTTCACAGGATTTCAAACAGTCACCCTCCTGGGCCCTACTGCAATATACCACGGGCATGCCAATTACATGATCCCGGTAGATGTGATTTTTGACATAAATTACAAGCTTCCTAAACCATTGAGTTCTCTGCCCCTTCTTTTTATTCCCTCAGTGATTTATCCTTCTCTGTAAATCCTCCTCTACCAAAATCACAATCTTTGGTTCACTGTCATGCCTTCCAGGCAACCTGCCTTGGTTAGTGTTTGGTTGTTAAGTATAATCTCTGAAGTTGACTTCTGGCTCTTATACTTCATTGCTATGTGATTTGGGGCTAGTTTTGTAACACCTACCAAAGTTTAGTAAGCTCATCCTTAAAAGGGGAAATATGAAGTCCACTGTAAGAATTTAAACTATCATATGTAAATATACTTACCACAGTGTTTGACATAGTAAGTGAACAAGAAATGCCAATTAGTGCTGCAGTTTGTAATATCCAAAGCCCTAATAAATTTTTTCATTATGTGGAAATTACACAACTTTTTTTTTTTGCTGTGCCTCTCATTTGGTTGTTAGCATTAACTTTTCTGCTTTTGGAAGTTCCTCTTCTAGAATTTTTTTCAGGAGTGACTTTCTAATTCTATTTTGAGGGTAAGAATATATGAGCTATTTATTACTGCATTCTCCGTTGCACCTAGGAGAGTGCATTCATGTAACAGTTACTCGATAATGTTTGTTGTGTGAATAAATTAATAAATAGTTGACTTACATGGATCCTGGAGTGTGACCTCTTGCTAAGCTTCCTCTGAATATTCCACTTGCTGGTTCTTCTGCCCCCTTGAGAGTCTGATACTTACATTGTCTCCCAGCTTGTGGACAGCTTCTTCCTTTTTTATATTCTGAGGCATGCACTGCGCACCCAGTGTTCACCTTTCACTCCACTGTGGCCTATTAAGAAAGGACAAAACTCACCCTGGCAGTGCTGAAGGCTGTTAGACTCAGGCCAACTTCTCCGCCAGCTCCTCCTGCTCCTCCTAATCCTCCTTCTCCTCTTCCTCTCCATCCTGCAGCTCCTCCTGCTCCTCCTCCTCTGGTTCATCCTGCTCCTCCTGCTCCTACTGCTCCTCCTCCTTGTCCGCCTCCTTCTCTTGCTCCTTCTCCTCCTCCTGTTCCTCCTCCTCTCCCTCCTCCTTTTCCTCCTGCTCCTCCTCCTCCTTCTCCTATTACTCCTGCTCCTCCTCTCACTTCCTCCTCCATCTCCTCCTCATGCTCCTGCTGCTCCTCTTCCTGCTCTTCCGGCTCGCCCACCTGCACCTCCTACCCCACCTCCTGCTGTTCCTGCTCCTACTCCTCCACCTGATCCTCCTGCTCCTCTTACTCCCCCTGCTCTTACTGCTCCTACTCCTGCTCCTGCTCGTCCTAATTCTGCTCCTCCTGCTCCTCCTCCTGCTGCTGCTCCACCTCCTGCTCATCCTGCTCCTCCTCCTCCTACTTCTCTCCTTCTGCTCTTCCTGCCCCTCCTCCTGCTCCTCCTGCTAATGCTCCTCTGCCTTCTCCGCCTCCTCCTGGTCTTCCTGCTCCTGATCTTCCTGCTGCTGCTCCTGCTCCTGCTCCTCCTCCTGCTCCTGCTCTTCCTCCTGCTCCTCCTTCTCCTGCTCCTCCTGCTCCTCCTGCTCCTCCTCCTACTCCTTGTGCTCCCCCTCCTCCTCCTGCTCTTCCTGCTCAGGCTCTTCTTCCTCCTCCTCCTCCCCCTGTTCCTCCTTCTCCTCCTCCCCATGTTCTGCCTTCTCCTGCTATTCCTCCTCCCCCTCCTGCTGCTCCTGCTCCTCCTCCTACTCCAGCTCCTCATGCTCCTGCTCCTCCTCCTTCTCCTCCTCTTCCTCCTACTCCTCCTGCTCCTACTGCTCCTCCTCCTGCTCTTCCTGCTCCTGCTCCTCCTCCTTCTATTCCTTCTTTCCTCCTCCTCCTGCTCCTCCTGCTCCTGATCCTGCTCTTCCTGATATTGCTCCTCCTCCACCTCCTGCTCTTCCTGCTCCTGCTCTTCGTCCTTCTCCTCCTCATGCCTCTCCTGCTCCTCCACCTGCTCTTCCTCCTCCTCCTCCTACTACTGCTCCTCTTGCTCCTCTTCATCCGGCTTTACCTGCTTCTGCTCCTACTCCTCCTCCTGGTCCTCCTTCTCCTGCTCTTCTTTCTCCTGCTCCTCCTCCTGCTGCTACTCTTCCTTCTCCTGCTTTTCCTCCTGCTCCTTCTCTTCCAGCTCGTCCTCCTCCTCCTGCTCCTCCTGCTCCTGCTCTACCTGCTCGTCCTCCCCCTGCTCCTGCTCTTCCTGCTCCTACTCCTCCTCCTGCGCCTGCTCCTTTTGCTCTTCTTGCTCCTGCTCCTCAACCTGCTCCTCCTGCTCCTGCTCTTCCTGCTCCTGCTCCTACTCCTACTCCTGCTCCTCCTCCTCCTGCACTTCCTGATCCTGCACCTCCTCCTGCTCATCCTGCTCATCCTCCTTCTATTCCTGCTCCTCCTCATGCTCCTCCTGCTCCTCCAACTCCTGCTCTTCCTGCTCCTCCTCTTCCTCCTTCTCTGCCAGCTCCTCCTGCTCCTCCTAATCCTCCTTCTCCTCTTCCTCTCCATCCTGCAGCTCCTCCTGCTCCTCCTCCTCTGGTTCATCCTGCTCCTCCTGCTCCTACTGCTCCTCCTCCTGGTCCGCCTCCTTCTCTTGCTCCTTCTCCTCCTCCTGTTCCTCCTCCTCTCCCTCCTCCTTTTCCTCCTGCTCCTCCTCCTCCTTCTCCTATTACTCCTGCTCCTCCTCTCACTTCCTCCTCCATCTCCTCCTCATGCTCCTGCTGCTCCTCTTCCTGCTCTTCCGGCTCGCCCACCTGCACCTCCTACCCCACCTCCTGCTGTTCCTGCTCCTACTCCTCCACCTGATCCTCCTGCTCCTCTTACTCCCCCTGCTCTTACTGCTCCTACTCCTGCTCCTGCTCGTCCTAATTCTGCTCCTCCTGCTCCTCCTCCTGCTGCTGCTCCACCTCCTGCTCATCCTGCTCCTCCTCCTCCTACTTCTCTCCTTCTGCTCTTCCTGCCCCTCCTCCTGCTCCTCCTGCTAATGCTCCTCTGCCTTCTCCGCCTCCTCCTGGTCTTCCTGCTCCTGATCTTCCTGCTGCTGCTCCTGCTCCTGCTCCTCCTCCTGCTCCTGCTCTTCCTCCTGCTCCTCCTTCTCCTGCTCCTCCTGCTCCTCCTGCTCCTCCTCCTACTCCTTGTGCTCCCCCTCCTCCTCCTGCTCTTCCTGCTCAGGCTCTTCTTCCTCCTCCTCCTCCCCCTGTTCCTCCTTCTCCTCCTCCCCATGTTCTGCCTTCTCCTGCTATTCCTCCTCCCCCTCCTGCTGCTCCTGCTCCTCCTCCTACTCCAGCTCCTCATGCTCCTGCTCCTCCTCCTTCTCCTCCTCTTCCTCCTACTCCTCCTGCTCCTACTGCTCCTCCTCCTGCTCTTCCTGCTCCTGCTCCTCCTCCTTCTATTCCTTCTTTCCTCCTCCTCCTGCTCCTCCTGCTCCTGATCCTGCTCTTCCTGATATTGCTCCTCCTCCACCTCCTGCTCTTCCTGCTCCTGCTCTTCGTCCTTCTCCTCCTCATGCCTCTCCTGCTCCTCCACCTGCTCTTCCTCCTCCTCCTCCTACTACTGCTCCTCTTGCTCCTCTTCATCCGGCTTTACCTGCTTCTGCTCCTACTCCTCCTCCTCCTGCTCCTCCTTCTACTCCTCCTCCTCCTCCTTCTCCTCCTCCTGCTCATGCTCCTCCTCTTGCTCCTGCTCCTCCTCCTTATCCTCCTCTTCATCCTGGTCCACCTGCTTCCCTCCTCCTCACGATCCTCTCCTCCTCCTGTTCATCTTTCTCCTGCCCCTCGTCCTGCTCCTCCTCCTCCTGCTCCTCCTGCTCATCTTGCTAGTCCTCCTCCTCCTCTTGCTACTCCTCCTCTTCCTTCTCCTCCTCCTGCTCTTCCTTCTCCTGCTCTTCCTGCTCCTGCTCCTCCGTCTGCTCCTCCTGCTCCTCCTGCTCCTCCTCCTCCTCCTCCTGCCCCTACTCCTCTTCCTGCGCCTCCTCCTCCTGCTCCTCCTTCTCCTCCTGCTCCTCCTGCTCCTCCTCTTACTCCTCCTTCTCCTGCTCCTCCTCCTGCGCCTCCTCATCCTGCTCCTCAACCTGCTCTTCTTCCTCCTCCACCTACTACTGCTCCTCCTGCTCCTCCTCCTCCGGCTCTACCTGCTTCTGCTCCTCCTCCTCCTCCTCTTGCTCCTCCTCCTTCTCCTCCTCCTCCTCCTTCATCTCCTCCTGCTCATGCTCCTCCTCTTGCTCCTGCTCCTCCTCCTGATCCTCCTCTTCATCCTGGTCCACATGCTTCCCTCCTCCTCACGATCCTCTCCTCCTCCTGTTCATCTTTCTCCTGCTCCTCATCCTGCTCCTCCTCCTCCTGCTCCTCCTCCTCATCTTGCTACTCCTCCTCCTCCTCTTGCTACTCCTCCTCCTCCTGCTCCTCCTCCTGCTCTTCCTTCTCCTGCTCTTCTTGCTCCTGCTCCTCCGTCTGCTCCTCCTGCTCCTCCTGCTCCTCCTCTTACTCCTCCTGCTCCTGCTCCTCCTCCTGCGCCTCCTCATCCTGCTCCTCCTAGTGCTCCTCCTCCTGCTCCTCCTCCTACTGCTCCTCCTGCTCCTTCTCCTCGTCCTGCTCCTCTTCCTCCTGCTCTTCCTGCTCATTCTCCTCCGCTGGCTCTTGCTGCTCCTTCTCCACCTCCTGCTCTTCCTGCTCCTGCTCTTCCTCCTCCTCCTCCTGCTCCTACACCTCACTCTCTTCCTGTTCCTTCTCCTCCTCCTACTCCTCCTGCTCCTCCTGCTCCTCCTGCTCTACCTGCCCCTGCTCCTCATCCTGCTCCTCCTGCTCTTCCTCTTCTTCCTGCTATTACTGTTCCTGGTCTTCCTACTCCTTCAGGTCATTCTACTCCTGCTCCTCCTCCTGCTCTTCCTCCTCGTCCTCCTCTTCCTGCTCCTCCTTCTCCTCCTCCTCCTGCTCTTCCTACTCCTGTTACTCCTGCTCCTCCTGCTCCTCCTCCCCCTCCTCCTCCTGCTCTTCCTGCTCCTACTCCTCCTGCACTTCCTGCTCCTTCTCCTCCTACTTCTCCTCCTCCCCCTGCTCTTGCTCCTCCTGCTGGTCTTCCTGGTCCTGCTCTTTCTGCTCCTTCTCTCCTCCTGCTCCTCTCATCCTGCTCTTCCTGTTCCTGCTCCTCTTTCTGCTACTCCTACTCCTGCTCCTCCTCCTGCTCCGGCTCTTCCTGCTCATGAACCTCCTGCACTTCCTGGTCCTCCTCCTGCTCTTCATGCTCCTGCTCTTCCTCCTGCACCTCCTCCTCCTGCACTTCCTGCTCCTGATTTTCCGCCTGCTCCTATTATTCCAGCTCCTCCTGCTCCTCCTGCTCCGGCTCTCCCTGCTTGTCCTCCTCCTCCTCCTGCTTTTCCTGCTCCTGCTCCTTCTCCTGCTACTCCTCTTCCTATCCTCCTGCTCCTGCTCCTCCTCCGTCCCGTCATCCTCCTTCTCTTCCTGCTCCTGCTCCTCCTCCTGCTCCTCCTATTCCTTCTCTTCCTGCTCCTGCACCTCCTCCTCCTCCTGGTCCTCCATCTCCCTCTCTTTTTGCTCCTGCTCCCCATCCTGCTCCTGCTCTTCCTTCTCCTGCTTTTCCTACTGCTCTTTCTATTCCAGCTCCTACTCCTCCACCTGCGACTCCTCCTCTTGCTCTTCCTGCTCCTGCTCCTCAACCTGCTCCTCCTGCTCTTGCTCCTGTTCTTCCTGCTCCTGCTCCTACTCCTCCTCCTGCTCCTCCTCCACCTGCACTTCCTGATCATGCACCTACTCCTGCTCATCCTGCTCATCCTCCTTCTCTTCCTGCTCCTCCTCCTGCTCTTCCAACTCCTCCTCCGGCTCCTGCTTCTCTTGCTCCTTCTCTTCCTGCTCCTCCACCTCCTGCTCCTGCTCTACCTGCTCTTCCTCCTCCTGCTTATGCTCTTCCTGCTCCTGGTTCTCCTCCTGCTCCTCCTGCTCCTGCTCTTCCTGCTCCTGCTGTTCCTCCTTCATCTCCTGCCCTTCTTGCTCCTGCTCTTCCTCCTCCTCCTCCTCCTCCTGCTCCTACTACTCCTCCTGTTCCTCCTCCTCTTCCTGCTCATCCTGCTCCTGCTCCCCGTCCTGCTCTTCCTACTCCTCCTCCTCCTACTTCTCCTGCTCTTCCTCCTGCTCATGCTCTTCCTCCTACTCCTCCTGCTCCTCCCCCTCTTCCTCCTGCTCCTACTCCTCCTCCTGCTCCTCCTCCTGCTCCTCCTCCTGCTCTTCCTCATCCTGCTCCTCCTGCTCCTGCTGCTCTTCCTGCTCCTCCTCCTCCTGCTCCTGCTCTTCCTGCTCATCCAGTTCCTGCTCCTGCTCGTCCTGCTCCTGCTCCTCCTCCTTGTCCTCCTCCTCCAGGTCTTCCTGCTTCTGCTCCTCCTCCTCCTCCTGCTCATCCTGCTCCTGCTGCTCTTCCTGCTACTCCTCCTCCTGCTCCTCCTCCTCCTCCTCCTGTTCCTCCTGCTCGTCCTCCTTCCTCTGCTCCTACTCCTTCTTCTCCTGCTCCTCCTCCTCCTCCTCCTGCTCAACCTGCTCCTCCTGCTCCCGTCCTCGTGCTCCTACTCTTGCTTCACCTCCTCCTGCTTCTCCTGCTCTTCCTGCTCCTCCTCCTCCACCAGCTCCTCCTCCTCCTCCTGCTCCTGCTCATCATGCTATGCCTCCTGCTGCTCATGCTCTTCCTTCTGCACCTCCTGCTCAGCTCTTCCTCCTCCTGCTCCTCCTCCTCCTCCTCCTGCACCTCCTGCTGCTCCTCCTACTCCTCCTGCTCATCCTCCTCCTCCTGCGCGTCCTCATCGTTCACCTCCTCCTACTGCTTATCCTTCTGCTCCTCCCCCTCCTCCTGCTCTTCCTCCTCCTGCTCCTCCTCCTGCTCCACCTTTCCCCTCCTGATCCTCCTGCTCCTCCTCCTGCTCCTCTTGCATCTGCTCTTCCTGCTCCTGCTCCTCCTCCTCCTGCTCTTCCTGCTCCTCCTCTTCCTCTTACTCTTCCTGCTCCTGCTCATCCTACTTCTGCTCCACCTCCTACTGCTCCTCTGCTCCTGTTTCCCTTCTTGCTCCTCCTCCTCCGGCTCCTGATCTTCCTGTTCCTGCTCCTCCTCCTGCTCCTCTTACTCCTGCTTTTCCTGCTCCTGCTCCTCCTCCTGCTCCTCCTGCTCCTCCTCCGGCTTGTCATGCTCCTCCTCCTGCTCCTCCTGCTCCTCCTCCGGCTTGTCATTCTCCTCCTCCTGCTCCTCCTGCTCCTCCTACTGCTCTGTCTGCTCCTCTTCCTGCTCTTCCTGCTCCTACTCTTCCTCCTGCTCCTCCACTTCCTGCTCTTCCTGCTACTGCTCCTCCTCCTGCTCCTCCACCTTCTGCTCTTCCAGCCCCTGCTCCCCCTCCTGCTCCTCTTGCTCCTGATCTTCTCTTCCTGCTCCTGCTCCTCCTCCTCCTCCTGCTCCTCCTGCTCCTGCTGCTCTTCCTGCTCCTCTTCATCCTGCTAATCCTGCTCCTCCTCTTCCTGCTCATCCTGCTCCTGCTCTTCCTGATCCTTCTCCTCCTCCTGCTCTTCATGCTCCTTCTCCTGCTCCTACTCCTCCTCCTCCTGCTCTTCCTGCTCCTGCTCCTCCTCCTGCTCTTCTTCTCCTTTTGTACATCCTGCTCATGCTCTTCCTGCTTCTTCTCCTCCTTCTGCTCCTTCTTCTCCTGCTTCTCCTCCTGCACTTGCTCTTCCTCCTTGTCCTCCTGCTCCTGCTCTTCCTGCTCCTGCTCCTCCTCGTGCTCCTCCTACTCCTGCTCTTCTTGCTCCTGCTCTGCTTTCTGCTCTTCCTGCTCCTGCTCCTCCTCCTGCTCTTGCTCTTAATGCTCCTCCTCCTCTTCCTCATGGTGCTCCTCCTCCTGCTCTTCCTGCTCCTGCTCCTGGTCCTGCACTTCCTGGTCCTCGTCATGCTCCTCCTGCTCCTCCTCCTGCACCTCCTGCTGCTCCTCCTACTCCTCCTGCTCATCCTCCTCCTCCTGCGCGTCCTCATCGTTCACCTCCTCCTACTGCTTATCCTTCTGCTCCTCCCCCTCCTCCTGCTCTTCCTCCTCCTGCTCCTCCTCCTGCTCCACCTTTCCCCTCCTGATTCTCCTGCTCCTCCTCCTGCTCCTCTTGCATCTGCTCTTCCTGCTCCTGCTCCTCCTCCTCCTGCTCTTCCTGCTCCTCCTCTTCCTCTTACTCTTCCGGCTCCTGCTCATCCTTCTCCTGCTCCTCCTCCTGCTCTTCCTGCTCCTGCTCTTCCTCCTCCTCCTCCTCCTCCTGTATTCTTTCTACTCGTCTTCCTGCTCTTCCTGCTACTGCTCCTCCACCTCCTCCTCTTGCTCCTCCTACTTCTCCTCCACCTACTGCTCCCCCTGCTCCTCTTGCTCCTCTTCCTCCTCCTGCACCTCTTTCTCTTGCTACTACTCCTGCTCCTCCTGCTCCTGCTGCTGCTCTTACTGCTGCTGGTCCTCCTCCTAGTGCTCTTCATGCTCCTGCTGCTCTTCCTGCTCCTCTTCCTCATGCTCCTCCTCTTCTTGCTCCTGTTTTTGCACCTGCTCCTCTTGCTCCTGCTCCTCCTCCCTCTCCTCCTGCTCCTTTTCCTCCTCCTGCCCCTATTCCTCGTACTGCTCCTCCTCCTGCCCTTCCTGCTTCTGCTCTTCCTCCTGCTCCTCCTCCTCCTCCTGCTCTTCCTGCTCCTGCTCCCCCTCATCCTCCTCCTGTTGTTACTGCTCCTGTTCCTCCTCTTCCTCATGCTCCTCCTGCTCCTGCTCCTCCTCCTTTTCTTCCCCCTCTTCCTCCTGCTTCTCCTGTTCCTCCTCCTTCTGCTCTTCCTGCTCCTGCTCCTCCTGCTCCTCCTGCTCCTCTTCCTCCACCTCGTACTCCTCCTCTTGCTCTTCTTATTCCATCTCTTCCTCCTCCTCCTCCTCTAACTCCTCCTGCTCCTCCTGCTCCTGCTCCTCCTTCTCCTCATCCTGCTCCTGCTCCTCCTCCTCCTGCTCGTCCTACTACTCTACCTGCTTCTGCTCCTCCTCCTTCCCCTCCTGCTCCTCCTCTTCCTCCTCCTGCTCCTCCTCCTCCTCCTGCTTCTCTTCCTCCTGCTCCTATTCCTGGTCCTCCTCCTCTTACTCCTCCTGCGCCTCTGGCTCCTTCTGCTCCTACTCCTACTCCTCTTGTTCCTCTTCCTACTCCTGCTCCTCCTCCTCCACATCCTGCTCCTCCTGCTCCTCTCCTGGTCCTGCTCCGAACCCTGCTCCTCCTCCTCGTCTTCCTGCTCCTCCTCCTCCTCCTGCTCCTCCTCTTCCTGCTCCTCCTCCTGGTCTTCCTCCTCCTCATGCTCCTGCTCTTCCTGCTCCGCATCTTGCTCCTACTGCTCCTCTTTTTGCTCCTCCTGCTCTTGCTCTTCCTATTCCTGCCCCTCCTCCTGCTCCTACTGCTCCTACTCAACCACATCCTGCTCATCCTCCTCCTCGTCGGCCTCCTCCTCTTTCACCTTCTCCTCCTCCTACTCCTGTTAATGCTCTCCTTCTCCTCCTGCTCCTCCTCCTCCTGCTCCTTATCCACCTCCTCCTTCTCTTCCTCCTCCTGCTCCACCTCCTTCCCCTCCTCCTCCTGCTACAACTGCTCCTCCTCCTGCTCATCCTGCTCCTGCTCCTCCTGCTCCTGCTCTTCCAGCTCCTGTTCCTCCTCCTCCTCCTGCTCCTCCTACTCCTTCTCTTCCTCATGTCTTCCTTCTCCTGCTCATGCCCTCCTGCTCATGCTCCACATCCTCCTGCTCTTCCTGCTCCTGCTGCTCTTCCTTCTCCTCCTCTTGCTCTTCCTGTCCTGCACCTCCTCTTTCTCCTCATGCTCCTGCTACTGATCTTCCTTCTCCTGCTCCTCCTCCTAATGCTCTTCCTGCTCTTTCTCCTCCTCCTGCTCCTCCTGCTCTTCCTCCTGCTCTTCCTGCTCCTCCTGCTCCTCCTGCTCTTCCTGCTCCTCCTCCTCCTGCTCCTCCTCCTCTTCCTTCTCTTCTTGCTCCAGCTCTACCTCCTCTTCTTCCGCCTCTGCTCCTCCTGATCTTCCTCCATTTCTTCCTGATCCTGCTCCCCCTCCTGCTCCTCCTGGTCTTCCTACTCCTCCTGCTCTTCCTGCTCCTCATCCTCCTCCTCCTGCTCGACCTGCTCCTGATCTTCCTGCTGCTACTTCTCCTCCTGCTCTTCCAGTTTCTGCTCTTCCTCCTCCTCCTCTTCCTGCTCATCCTTTTCCTGCTCCTCCTGCTCCTCCTCCTGCTCCTGCTCCACCTCGTACCACTCTTCCTGCTCCTCTGCTCCTCTTCCTGCTCGTGCTCCTCTTCCTGTTCTTCCTTCTCCTCCTCCTTCTCCTCCTGTTCCTCCTCCAACAC
>JAVSCE010004349.1:0-258206 GCA_032199065.1 Smutsia gigantea
TGATGGATTTTCGAATGTTGTACCATCCTTGCATCCCTGGGATGAATCCCACTTGATCATGGTGTATGATGCTCTTGATGTATTCTTGAATTCGTTTTGCTAATATTTTGTTGAGTATTTTTGCATCTACGTTCATCAGGGATATTGGTCTGTAATTTTCTTTTTTGGTGAGGTCTTTGCCCGGTTTTGGTATTAGAGTGATGCTGGCTCCAAAGAGTGAGTTTGGAAATATTCCCTCCTCTTTTATGTTTTGGAAAACTTTAAGGAGAATGGGTGTTATTTATTCTCTATATGTCTGGTAGAATTCAGAGGTGAATCCATCTGGTCCGGGAGTTTTGTTCTTGGGTACCGATTCAATTTCGTTGCTGGTGATTGGTCTGTTCAGTTTTTCTGTTTCTTGCTTGGTCAGTCGTGGAACGTTGTATTTTTCTAAGAAGTTGTCCATTTCTTCTATGTGTTCCAGCTTGTTAGCATATAGATTCTCATAATATTCTCTTATGATTCTTTGTATTTCTGTGGGGTCCGTCGTGATTTTTCCTTTCTCATTTCTGATTGTGTTTATGTGTGTAGATTCTCTTTTTCTCTTAATGAGTCTGGCTAGGGTTTATCTATTTTGTTTATTTTTTCAAAGAACCAGCTCTTGGTTTTATTGATTTTTTCTATTGTTTATTCTTCTCAATTTTATTTATTTCTTCTCTAATCTTTATTATGTCCCTCCTTCTGGTGACTTTGGGCCTCATTTGTTCTTCTTTTTCCAATTTCAGTAATTGTGTCTTTAGACTATTCATTTGGGAATGTTCTTCCTTCTTTAAATAGGCCTGGATTGCAATATACTTTCTCTTAGAACTGCCTTTGCTGCGTCCCACAGAAGTTGTGGCTTTGTGTTGTTGTTGTCATTAGTCTCCATATATTCTTTGATTTCTGTTTTGATTTAGTCGTTAACCCATTGATTAATTAGGAGAGTGTTGTTAAGTCTCCATGTATTTGTGAGCCTTTTTGATTTCTTTCTAAAATTTATTTCTAGTTTTATACCTTTGTGATCTGAGAAGTTGGTTGGTAGAATTTCAATATTTTTGAAATTACTGAGGTTCTTTTGTGGCCTAGTATGTGGTCTATTCTGGAAAATGTTCCATGTGCACTTGAGAAGAATGTGTATCCTGTTGCTTTTGGGTGTAGAGTTCTGTAGATGTCTGTTAGGTCCATCTGTTCTAGTGTTGTTCAGTGCCTCTGTGTCTTTACTTATTTTCTGTCTGGTTGATCTGTCCTCTGGAGTGAGTGGTGTGTTGAAGTCTCCTAAGATGAATGCATTGCTGTCTATTTCCTCCTTTAATTCTGTTAGTATTTGTCTCACATATGCTGGCGCTCCTGTGTTAGGTGCATATATATTTATAATGGTTATATCTTCTTGTTGGACTGACCCCTTTATCATTATGTAATGTCCTTCTTTATCGTTTGCTACTTTCTTCGTTTTGAAGTCTATTTTGTCTGATACAAGTACTGCAACACCTGCTTTTTTCTCTTTGTTGTTTGCATGAAATATCTTTTTCCATCCCTTCACTTTAGTCTGTGTATATCTTTGGGTTTGAGGTGAGTCTCTTGTAAGCAGCATATAGATGGGTCTTGCTTTTTTATCCATTCTGTTACTCTGTGTCTTTTGTTTGGTGCATTCCATTTACATTTAAATTATTGATAAGGTATGTACTTATTGCCATTGCTGGCTTTAGATTCGTGGTTACCAAGGGTTCAAGGGTTGCTTCTTTACTATCCTAACAATCTAACTTAACTTTCTTGTTAAGTTATTGTAAACACAGTCTGATGTTTCTTTATTTCTCTCCCTTCTTATTTCTCCTCCTCCATTCTTTCTATAATAGGTGTTTTATTCTTTGCCTTTAGTTAGTATTTGGATGGTCTGCTTTCTTTGCTATGATTTTATTTTCTTTGGTGACATCTTTTTAGCCTTAGGTGTGCTTCATCTAGAGCAGTCCATTTAAGATATCCTGTAGTGGTGGTTTATGAGAGGCAAACTCTCTCAACTTTCGTTTATCTGGAAATTGTTTAATCCCTCCATCATATTTAAATGATAATCGTGCTGGATACAATATTCTTGGTTCAAGGCCCTTCTGTTTCATAACGTTAAATATATCATGCCATTCTCTTCTGGCCTGTAAGGTTTCTGTTGAGAAGTCTGATGATAGTCTGATGGGTTTTCCTTTGTAGGTGATCTTTTTTCTCTCTCTAGCTGCCTTTAATACTCTGTCTTTATCTTTGATCTTTGCCATCTTTATTATGTGTCTTGGTGTTGTCTTCCTTGGGTCCCTTGTGTTGGGAGATCAGTGGGCTTCAGTGGACTGTAAGACTACTTCCTTCCCCAGCGAGGGAAAGTTTTCAGCAATTATTTCTTCAAAGACACTTTCTATCCCTTTTTCTCTCTCTTCTTCCTCTGGTACTCCTATAATGCGAATATTGTTCCGTTTGGATTGGTCACACAGTTCTCTTAATCTTTCATTCCTAGAAATCCTTTTATCTCTCTCTGCCTCAGCTTCTCTGTACTCCTGTTCTCTGTTTTCTATTCCATTAACAGTCCCTTGCATCTCATCCATTCTGCTGTTAAGCCCGTCGATCGCTTGTCTGATTTCTGTATTGTCTTTCCTCAGTTCCCTCACTTCCTCCCTCAGCTCTTGCACATTTCTCTGTAGGTCCATCAACATGGTTATGACTTTTATTCTGAATTCTTTTTCAGGGAGGCTGTGCATTTCCATCCCTTCAGACTCCCTCTCTGGGGTTGTCTCGTTGATTTTGGTCTGAACCATATTCCTCTGTCTTTTCATGGCTATATAATTGGTCACTGATAGTTGCCACGTATGTCAGCTGGGCTCTTTAAGACTTTAAAAAGAGAAGAAAAAAAAAGAGAAAATAAAAGAAAAAAAAAGAAAGAAAGAAAGAAAAAAGAAAAAAAGAAAGAAAAGAAAAAACAAAAACAAAACAAAAAACAAAACAAAACAAAAAAAATGCCCACCGGACGTAGAGTCTGTGGGAATGCTCTAGGTGACGCTATTGCCCCACTATTCCACAGCTGTGACTGTGCCGCTCCGCAGGGCCCTTTATCGCTCTGGCAGGGGTGGGAACGAATAGGAGGCTGTTGATCTCAGTGAGAAGTGTTAAGTATGGCTACGCTTCCTCAGTCGCCAGGTAAGGCGTCTGAAACTCCCCAGGACTCCCAGCCTGCTGGGCTGAGTGTGCTGGGGCGATCTGGCTCCTCCGCTGGGCTCCTGTCTCTTTAAGACCGCTGAAGAAAGCGCGCACTTTTTTTTTCCTTCCCGGGAGCCGGCTGCAAGCTCTCTGGCGCGTTCGCTGCTCAGATCCTGCCCCTCTGTCTCTCCAATCTCCGCTGCACTGCGCAGTGTGGGTCAGCGCTCCCCGCGCAGATCCCCGGGGCTGGCTACTTTGCGGGGGTGCACTTCCACTCCCTCCCGGCTCTGAATCCTCTCCTCCCGCCGGTGCGCTGGGGTGGGGGAGGGCTCGGGTCCCGCCGGGTCGCGGCTCCGGATCTTACCCGCCTCTTGGGGCGCCGAGTCCTCTTGGGTGTAGCTGCACGCTGTGCGCTTTCCTGTGTATTCTCGTCTCTCTTTTAGGAATAGATGTATTTGCTGTGTTTTCGTAGATACAGTGTTTGGAGGAGATTTCTGCCGCCCTGCTCACACCGCCATCTTCCTGGAAGTCTTTTTTAATTGGTTTTTAATTCATTGTGCCCTAAGAATATACCTTGCGTCATTTGAATTGTTTTAAGTTTATTGAGCTTTGTTTTATGACTCAGGATGTGATCTCTTTGGGAAGATATTACATGTGTACTTGGAAAGGTTGCATATGCTGCTCCTGTTGGGCAGTGTTCCGTGATGTCAGTGGACGGTGCTGCGCAAGGCTTTTTAGACCCTTGCTGCTGTATGTCTCCTTGTACCACTTACTGGGAGAAGGGTATAAAATCTCGGACTAAAACTGTGGATGTATCTATTTCTCCATGAAGTTCTATCAGTCTTCATTCTATGTAACTTGAAGCTCTCTCATTAAATGATAAGTATTTAGGGTTTTTATGTCCCTTTGTCATTACGAAGTGGTTCTTTTTATCCTTGCTGATATTCTGTGCACTGAAAACTACTTTTGTCTGATTCATAGAGATATTCTAGCTTTCTTTTGATTAATGTTAACATGACGTATCTTTTTCTCCATCTTTTTGCTTTTAACCTGTGCCATATTTAAAGTGTTTTTCTTACAGATGGCATATATTTGGGTCTTGCTTTTTTCTTGAAATCTGACAATCTCTGTGTTTAATTGGTGTGTTTAGACCATTTACATTTATGTAACTAAGCATGTAGAATGGGAAATAATGCTGGGATCATCTTAGAAAAAATCTGTCATAATTGTCTCAGTCTTATTCTTCTTGGACACTTACATACTGGACTCCAGTTGGTCAGCATCTGTGTCAATTTACTGTTGTTTTGAGAAATGACTGTTGTTCCCCTCTTGAGGAGAAGGGAATGTTTATATATATATATATATATATATATATAATATATGTAAAATTTTTCAGTTTGCAATTTTTTATTCACCTTTGTCTATGTAAAATGTTCACACACACAAAATAAATAGCATTTGACCTTCAATACCAATACCCATTAATAATATCAGATTATTAATCACTCTTTGATGTTACGGTGACTACCAGATGCAGTAACCCTTGAAGTGACACAGAGTAGTGTCATCTGTGTAGAGGGAACTAAATTCTTAAAATGCCAAACCAAATCAATGCTTTAAAAGAAACTACCGCTTTTTTAAACAGCTCAGAAATGTATTCCAACTTTGTAAAGCGCTCCTTATCTGTAAAAAAGGATACCTCTTTATGAACACTTAACAAAAAAGCTGAATGCAATCTGTGTTGTCTTTCCTTTGTAGAAAGTTATTTTTTTTAAAAAATAGACCTAAACTTAATGATGTAGGCAGTGCCAACTCTCTTTAGTCAGAAATAGATGCCAGGCAATGTAATCTTAAAAGAAAAAAATTGTGAAATATAAACAAAATAGCTTCTGCGTTTATTTCCCTGTTGTAAGGTTGCTATCTGTACTGCTCTGAGCAGACCTTTGATCCTGAACGGGAGCCCCACCTCATCGGTAGAGTGGTTTCTGCTTTGCTCTTCTATTACTTAGTGACTCATAGTGATATTCTACTCCTTCTGTCTGTTTAATATGCCTCAAGTAAGATTTCCTCAGCACATTTAAACAATGACACACTGACCTTTCATTTGTCACCTCTGGGAGACAGCCAGTTGCCAGAAACTAAGCACAGCAGTCTACTGTGTGGACAAGGAGAGAATACTGCAAATGAGAATTCCCAGCCTTCTGGCGACTACGAGCTGGACGTGGGTGCTGGGATTCCAGCCCACAGTTATCACTTCTCTTCGGCAGTTTTCATCTTGCCCTTTGCATTAGGTGGCTCCTTCACCCTGTGACGCCAGTGATGCCCTGGGATTCCTTAACAAAGCAGCGCTGTTTAACGGGAACCCTCACCAACTTGCTACCGCTGCGTAGCCCAAGGGCCTGCCTCCCAGGCCTTGGACCATCTTCCATTACTCTGTTGAGCTATTCCTCCACATAATTTATCCCACCCCTTCTCCCCCAGGTAGTGGCTCACTGTGGTCCTGCCTGGAACTCCGGCCCACCAACCCCCTCCATACAGTGCTCTGTTGCCAGGCTGGCCTCATGGAGGGGTGACTTACTCATCTAGTGAATGAGTACCTGCTGTGTGTCAGGTTTTGTTCTCACTGCTGGGGATACAGCAGTGAAAACTCCGAACCCAAACCCCTGCCTCTGTGGAGCCTATGTTCTAGTAAAGTGAACAGACATCACTGCTCGGGCACATGCGCTGCAGAGAAAGCAAGGGAAGGGCCTAGTGTGATAGACGTGTGTGGGAGCCGGTCTGGTAAGGGCGTTCGGGGAGGCCCCGCTCATGGGGCGACATTTGATCAGCATCCAGAGTGAAGTGAGGGAGAGAGTCAGACCCTGCGAAGCTCTGGAAGATGAGAAAGGCCCGGTGGCAGGAAACGTCTGGTGTTTGGAGGTCACTGGCATCGTTTTGGATTTTATTCCAAGTATGAGGTAATGTGAGGAAGCCCACACTTTCTTCTAGTCCTCCTCTCTTTTAGAAAGTGAGTCTCATTAGGGCAGGAGTTTTGTCTCTTCTTTACCGCTATTTCCCAAATACACAGAAAAATAACTGGGACTTAGTAGATGCACAGATGTTTATTGAATGTGCAAATGAACACTGAACATAAACCTCACGGTGCATAAGAGACTGCTGTATGTTTGGGTCAGCCCGAGAAATTTCTAACAGAGGAAAGGAGTAAAATTTTAAACCTAATGCTAAACATGACTATTCCTAGAATCCTAGGCAAAAAGGAAAAAGCAAGTTAAATCCTTCACAAGGGCCCCCTTGGAGCACCAGATCTTAGCCTATCTTTTCTGTCCTGGGTCCATCTTCTGATGTTTCTGCAGAGAGAGCCCTTCAATGTTGCACAGAGAAAATCTCCATCCCCTGTAGGAATTCCTCACCATCTCCCCACAGGGATTGATTTTTGCCCTGGGATTTAGTTTTCTCCATTTCTCCCCATAGGGCAATTCGGAGGACACAACATTCTTAGCAACAAATTCCCTAGCATCCAGGTGTTTAGCTGGGATGATTCTCAGACTTTAGAGGCATTTAAATCACCTGGAGGACTTGATAAAACCGATTTCTGGACACCCCTTCGCCGGCCTGCCAAGATTCTGATTCAGTAGGTCTAGGGTGGGGCTTGAGAATGCCTATTTCTAACAAGTTCTGAGGTGTTGCTCTGCTGCTGATGTGGGGCCAGCATTTTGAGAATCACTGGTGCAAAAGAGCACTTCAAAGGGCTTCAGTAAATACGCGCACCCGGGCTTTTGTGTGCGCGCGTCCCCTTTGAAGTCTGCGCCCGCGCGAAGGGAAGAGAACCTGCTCTTTGGCGTTCCGTGTGGCAGAAGCGCCCCTCGCATGTTGGTTTTTCCATCTGCTCGGCTTGCGTCACTCTTCGCTTTTCCCTTTTCCCTTCCTGGCTGGTTGTCATTTCATTCTCTGTGGTTTCTACTTGTCTGCTGTTCCCGAAAATCAACTTCCTCCAGGGTCCCGGAGCCGCACTTCTCACCTTACGTTCTGCCCTCGGAAAATCCACCCCCTTTTCTTCTCCCGCATCTTCCTCCTCCTCCTCACAGCTGACATTTACTTCCACGGACTATGAGCCTCTGTTCCTGGTAATGTGCCAGGCTTACATAAACATCCAGGAGGCTGCTTTTCTGCTTTTGGTGGCAATAAATAGGAGACCCAATTTCATCCAATCCCATCTCACATCATACACGTCGTCCCAAGGCGGGGCAGTTCTGGGGCCGGTGGCCTCAGTGCGGCGCCTTGCCTTCAGGGGGGTCTCTTCCTCCCCTCCACGCGACTGTTCTCAGCCCTTTGGCTCTGCTGAGGTCTGCGTACCTCCTGGGGGAGATGGCTGCAGCGCTTGGAGGGGTCCCATGTGGCGGTGGTATTTTCCTTCCGCATCTCTTTTTTAAGAGTTTATGCAGCCTGTTCTGGAGGCACCCCAGCCAATCCGCACCTTACGTCTCATTGCCAGAGGTGGGTCGCAGGTCCCCCTCCAACTGCCAAGAGAACGGGATTACCGAGTGGTTATCCTTGAGTTGGGGTGGGGTCACCTCTGAGGGCTTCGCTGGCCTTTGGAGGTACAGGAAGAAGGCAAAGGGTGCTGGGTGGTAAGTCAGTCTTCTGTGTACATATTCTGGTTACCTGCTGCTCACAAAAACTTGGGAATGAAAACAAGTTACTCCTCTCTTGACTCCGCGGTTTGTGTAAGGTTCGGTTGGGAGAGTTCGTTTCTGCTCCACTTGGCATGTGCCGCGGTGGCTTGACGGCTGGGCGGTGACCGTCTTCTGGCTGGCTCGCTCACGTGGCCGGCTGGGAATGCGAGCTGGGGCCTGTCCATGTGGAAGCTTGCTTTCCTTGCAGCCAGGAGGTTTTCTGTGGGCAAGGCTGAAGGAAGGGCGGTTCCGAGGGCCAGTGTCCCACCAAGACCAGACGGGAGTCGTGTCAGCTTTTATGCCTGAGCCTCAGAAGGCCTTTGACACTCCTGCTGCGTTCGCTCCCTGGAAGCAGATCACTGGGGCCAGCCCACGTAAATGGAATCAAACTCCTTTGTTTGGTGGGAGCAGTGTCAAGGCGTTCGTAGACCACGTGACGAATCATCTTATTAAATCCCCCAAGCAGCCCTGTGAGGTAGGTTCTATCCTCCACTTCTTATAGACTAGGAAACAGGCTCGAGAGATCATGCTAGAATCTTGAAAACATTATATTCAACAAAATGAGCCAGACACAAAAGGACAAATATGGTATGATTCTGCACACATTAGTTACCTAGAATAAGGACAGAAAGCAGAACAGTGGCCACCCTGGGGGTGGAAGAAGTGGGGAATAGGGAGTTCTTGTTTCATGGGCACAGTTTCTGTTTGGGATGAAGAAAAAGTTCTGGAAGTGGATAGTGGTGATGGTTGTACGACATTGTGAATGTACTTACTGCCCCTAGATCGTACACTTAAAAGTGGTTAAAATGGCAAATTTTATGTGTATTTGACCAAAGAAAGTTAAAATGTGGTTAAAACGGCAAATCTTATGCATATTTGACCAATGAAAGTGGGCACACACACACGTTCCGGCAGATGGCATTTTTCAAAAATGGCCGCAGCCCACTTTCTAGTCCCACACGCTCTTCCAGAACCTTGCCACACTCCAGTAAGGGGCAGAGTCTGTTTCTCCTGTTGAGCCTGGGCGGAGCTTTGTCACTGCCGTGGTGTGTGGACTATGGCGGAAGTGCCACGGCGGGACTTCCGAGGCAAGGCCACATGGGGGAGAGGGCTTCCGCCTGGCTCTCCCTCTTGGAATGCTCTCCCCGGAGCTGGGGCACCTCTTGTGAGGAGCCGGCCGGAGTGCCGGCCGACAGCCAGCATCAGCTGCCTGGTGTGCGGAGTGAGCTTTCAACTGATCGAGTCCCCAGCCTTTGAGCCGTCCCAGCAGACGACGGGCCGAGAAATACACTCCTGGGAGAAATCTGGGAGCTTTGCGCAAGTTGCAGATTTAGGAGCAAGATAAATGTTATTTTCAGCCCTGAAGTTTTCAGCTAATTTGCCACACGGCCAATGGGGCCTGGAACACACACCTAGTGAGTGACAGACCAGGACCTGCTGTACGTGTACAGCAATGAGGGTCTGTGCGTGTGTGTCCACAGCTCTAAGCAGCCAGAGGTCTGCTTGGACTCAGCAAAGGCTAAGAACCCCTGAACTAGACAGAAGATGGAATAACTTAGTAAAAAAAAACAAAGCGGTAACAGACCCCGCTGGATTTCGGAGTCCCAAGACTCCCAGCTCTTTGAGACACTGGCATGTCACTGACCTTTCTGAAACACAGTCTGCTCATTTAGAAAACGATATCTGCTCGGCCTACTCAATAAGGTTGTGAGGAATAAAATACTTTGTATAAAATTGCTTTATGAATGATCAGATGTTCTACAAATACAAGTTGTTATGCCACTTAATTCAAGACCATATGGTTCTGGGTTTATATGTTCCACTTTATGTAATTTCTTACCTGTCTTGAAGGAATAGGCTCTCACCGGTCTTCCTCCCTCTCCTTCCTGTGGTTGGGGTGTTTCGCTGGTCTGAAGTCCATTGCTGTTACCTGAGTCACCGTCACAAGCTTTGGTTATCAGACACTAAAGGTCGCTGCTCCCTTTACCAAATAAAAGCAAACCTCCTGTAACACTTTGGTCAGAGCTTACGTGTTTGTAAGGAACAGAAACTCACTGCGCTGGGCCCCCTCCTCTCCCAAGGCAAGCATGGTATTTAAAACTTGTGTTTCTCAAGCTACCAGTGGTGAAGAACCAGGTACTTGTTTTTAATTTTCAGTACATCATTATCGATAGTTTTATCAAGTAGAAATGACATGAAAAAGACATACAAAATACAAGCCACATTATATTATGATTAGATTCAGTAGTCCCTGGTCGAAATAGCTATAAAAACTTCTTAACTAAATGTCCGTATTTATTTCCTGGCGGATTATAAGCGAGCAGTTCGTGGGCCAGGCTTTGAGCGGTATGGATTAAAGGATATAAGGACAATGAAGCCCGGTTGGCTGCTGGTCAAGACGGGCCCCCATCAAGGGAGGCATGATCCTATGGCATGAACAGAGCCCTTTGGCAGTGTTTGGTTGGGGAACCTGCCCGAGAACGGGGCATGAGATCATCTGGCATGCCATGGGAGCACGGAGGGGTGCTGTTTCCCTGGCCTGCCCTGTGAGTGCCATGCCTTTGCAGCTTCATTTGTTCAGACACTGCTGAGTGCCCCACAGGCTGGAAACTGTAGGCTGAAAGTAACGTCCTGCATAGTAAATGTCTGATAACCCACAGAACATAATCTTCACAAGATACACACATGCTCCTTAACTGAATGCAAAAGTTTGTTTACAAGATAAGCTCTCTGACCTCTAGAGCTCGGTGGACCCAGATTTCACACAGATGAGTTTAGTTTTCTATCTACTCTCACATGAGAAAAATCCTGTTTGTATTTCTTAGCCCAAAACCCCACCAAAAAAATTAATTCTTACAGGTAGTAATACTTTCAGTGCATCAAAATCCCTAAATTCCTTCCATGAGTAATTAATTTTTGTATGTATATAACCTAAATGTATGAAGGGTCTCTTTTGGAGTTTGCCACAGTCCCCACTGTTCCTGTCTTCATCACCTGCCTTGTCCCTCCAAGCATGAGTTTGCAGCCATAGTTGGACATTAACTCCCACTTTTATAAAGGAAACTGTGGCTCAGCAAGTAGCACCCAATGTTAAACAGTGGCAGAGGCTGGGTTTTTAACCAAGATATTTCAAATTCTATGCTCTTTCCACCATCCTAACTGAAAACAAGATTAGTTCACCTCATTTATTTCCATCCATTTAGCTCTACTCTGCATGAACCAGTCTATAAACCTGAGAATGCATGTTCCTTCTGTCATTCAAGTGTATACACTGTGCCCCTACAAAAGTCATGCAATACAGATTTTATATTCTCCTGTCCATGCCAAAGTATCTGACCCAGAACTTGCCACATAAATTATTTGTCCTGCTGTAGCACAAGGACCACCTAATGTGAAACTAACTCCAAGCCACTTATTTTTAATTGAAATATAGTTGGTGTGCATTATATTGGTTTCAGGTGTACAACAGTGACTCAACAGTTATTACTAAGTGCTCACCATAATGCCAACACACCAAAGGTGTTACAATATTAATGATATTCCCTATCGTGCTTTCATCTCCATAAATAATTTATATTTTGATGTTGGTATCTCTTTATCCCTTTCACTTGTTTCACTCATCCCCCCCACCTTTCTGGCAACCACAAGTGTTCTCTGTTCATGAGCCTATTTCTGTTGTTTTTCAGATTCCACATGTAAGTGAAACCATATGGTATTTGTCTTTCTCTGTCCAACTTACTTCACTTAGCATATTACTCTCCAGGTCCACCCATGTTGTCACAAATGGCAAGATTTCATTCTTTTTTATGGCCGAGTAATATTCAATTACATATATACTACATGTTCTTTATCCATTCATTTATAGATGGACACTTGGGTTGCTTCCTAATTTTGGCTATTGTAAATAATGCTGTGATAAACATAGGAGTGCCTATGTATTTTTTTGGATTAGTGGTTTTGTATTCTGATTCAGGTAAATTCCGGCAAGTGGAATTGCTGGGTTATATGGTATTTCTAATTTTAGATTGAGGAATCTCCCTACCGTTTTCCACAGTGGCTGCACCAATTTACATTCCCAACAGTGCAGAAAGGTTCCCTTTTCTCCACATCCTCGCCAATACTTGTTTCTTGTCTTGTTGATATCAGCCACTCTGGCTGGTATGAGGTGGCATCTCACTGCGGTTTTGACTTGCATTTCCCTGATAGTGATGTTGAGCATCTTTTCATGTCTTTTGGCTGTATGTCTTTGGAAAAAAATGTCTTTTATTTGTTTTGGTGTTGTGTTGTATGAGTTCTTTATGTATTTTGGATGTTGGCTCCTTATTAAATATATCATTTGGAGATACTGTCTTCCATTCAGTAGGCTGCCTTTTTGTTTTGTTGGTTACCTTTGCTATGCAGATTTTTTTGATATAGTCCCACTTGTTCATTTTTGCTTTTGTTTCCCTTGCTTGTGGAGGCATAACAAATGCCAATGTTTAAGAGTTTACTTGCCTGTGTTTTTTTTCTTCTAGGAATTTTATGGCTTCAGGTTGTACATTTTGGTCTTTAATTTACTTTGAGTTTACTTTTGTATATGGTATAAGATAGTGATCCAGGTTCATTCTTTGCATGTAGCTATCCAGTTTTTCCCAGCACTGTTTATTGAAGAGACTGTCTTTTCCCCATTGTATATTCTTGCCTTCTTTGTCATATATGGACCATGTAAGCATGGATTTATTTCTGGGCTCTCTATTCTGTTCTGTTGATCTATGTGTCTATCTTTGTCCCAGTACCATACTGGTTTGATTACTGTAGCTTTGTAGTATACTCAAAACCAGGGAGTGTGTGATACCTCCAGGTTTGTTCTTTTTCAAGGCTGCTTTTCAAAGATGTTTCTCTCATTGTGTCAAAAAAGAACATACAATTATACTTCTTAAGTGCTGTACTTCAAGTTTTATTAAAAACAAGCAAACATCTTCAACATAGCAAATGCTTTAATTCACATTTCTCTGGAGGCACTGACCACAGTACATACCCAATACAACAAAGTAATTAACACAGGGTAACTAAGTCACGAGTACTCTTCTTTCTTGTTGCTGTCACATACCCTCCTGTGGTCAGGGGTGGAGAAGAAAGTGTAAGAGGCCAGTTGGCTACTCAAGCGGTGTCATTGCAAGTGCCTACAATGTGGGCTTGGAGCCCCATTCAGTCAGTTCACTTGCAAGAGTGATCAGGGCCAAGGATTCAGGCTGCTCTAAATCTGTACAAATCAGAGTACCTGACTCATTTAAGCAGATCAAACTAGAAAGACTGCTGGCACAGTCTAGAACTGGAGTGATGAGAACAGATGTCATGAGCCGTTGTCATCTAACTACACGTAGTGCCCGTGCCCTTCTCTACTCTGGGAACTTGGTCACAGATAGTCCAAACTCCTCATCCAATTAGAATGTCCTCTTGCCTGGAGAGCGTTAGAGGTACAAGAAAAGCAACCTAGTTTTCTAACTCTCCCTTTTTAACCTTTCATGTCAATCACCAAAAATTACCACACAATAGAAATATCTTATAGTTTATCTTCTGTTAAGTGCATTCTGCTCTGACACTTCCCCTAAAGGTGAGGTAGCCCAGGGCATCCTTGCAGAGACTGAGTGTCCTAGGTCTAATATCAGCAAGAGCTTCCACATGACTTATTTTTATAGCTTCCACGTGACTTATTTTCTTCAGACACTTCTGCATATGACTAAATTCAATACTTTCATTTAAGTCTTGTGAAGTTCTGTATTAAAGGGTAGCATTCTCTGGTTCTTTCTCCAGAACCCTGGAATGTACATGAGACCTGCAAGCTTCATGCACAGACTACACGGTGGGGTCATGGGGGCAAAATATGTGTGTGTGTGTGTATTTATACAACTAGAGTTAATTATATACAGACACTATGTCTATGCTAAAATTAGAAACATGGGAAACAGAGGCTAAATCAGTGCTTTATTATTCAATAAAATGCCTTTAAAGGTTGTGAAATAGCTAAGTGGCCATATTTCAAGCAGCAACAACTGGGACCTCCAAATTATTTCACCAAAAAACATCAGGTTCTGAATATGTAAAAATCAGCAGAAAATTAACCAGGTGACATTTGTAAAGAGTAGTGGCCTCCAAATCCTTAATAAAAATAGTGGAATTTTTCTTTTTTTTTTAAGAGGAAGTGGTTTCTCTACTGCAATCTTATCTGAAGCAGCACTCCAGCGTGGGTGGGGGGGCACTGACTGAAGAGAAAGCAGGCCCCCAATGGGGTTCCCGCCCCTGACCCTGAAGCACTGCTTGTTCTCAAGACTCCATGGGTTACTGTCCAAAACCTACAGTTCCATGTAAGAATCTGAGGCTACCAATTTTTATGGAAGAGTTTAGACAGATACATCAGTTTGGATAGGATATGAGCAAGTTTTTCACAGAGGTCCTTTACCAGAATGATTTGCAGGGAAGAAAGCAGTTAGTGAAGGGCAATTTTAAGAACATCCAGTTAATTCAATTTTTCTGCACAGCATCTATCTGGCAAAACCCAGGGTGAACACATGAGGTGCAGAACAGTAGCTTTAAAATTTCAGTGTGTATCAGAAGTGCCTGAGGTGCTTGTTAATAAAACCAGAGATATCCATATCCTACTTCCAGAGACACTGATTCACGAAGCCAAGGGCTGGGCTTAGGCGTCCATAATGGCAGCCAGCTCCCTGGGTGACTGTGGTGCTGCAGACAGCCTGCAGGTCACGCTCGGAGAAAAAGGACCCAGGCCTTAAAGGGAAAATTTGAGACAGGCAGGAGCATACTTTTTAAAAGTATCTCTCCTATCGTGTTGCTGAAAACACACCTTCATTCAGACTGGGGTAGAGTAATACCATTATTGTTTTCTTTTTAAATTTCTAGATTAAAAGAAAATCTACCTACATACCACATTCCATACCCAAATTAGGTAGAATTGAAAAAAAAATTCTGAATATAAAGTGCTGGTTCTCGCTTCAATGTTACCATTTTGAGCGAAAACCACACAAAATTATCACCCATTCTATTGACCTTTTTGGCCAGATAAGTACAGATTATGTATTCGGATCCACATGAATCTAAATTAATGTAACCTTTAAAGTTTTCTAGTTAGTTCAAGTTTAAAATTCCATAATATACAGCAAATATAATTTTACTTTATATTACAAATGCAAACTATTTTTCTTTTGACATGCTGGTAGTAGTATTTTTTACAATGCAAATAGGACTTTACAACTTCTGCATCACAGTATATTTTACAACTCTAAGTAGGCAAACATTACAAAAAGCAAATACACATTCCTGACACACCCTAAAAAAATAAAAATAAATAACTTTGACTATAAAATTTTATAAACATTAGTTACATTAATGGTTCATAGATCATTGTAGCAGAAAACCTAAAATGCATTTAAGATCATGTAATCTGACCATTAGACAACCTATATTTTAAAACACAAGTCAGTTTGAATTCTTTTAAATATAACAAAGCACTGAAAATGCTCACCATTTACTTATGGATCCATAAGAGCTGCCGGGTAGTCAGTATTTAAGCTACTAAGTTTATGAGGAGTTAGGAATGTATTAGGACAGTAGAAGATGAGAGAAATCTGAGAACAGACAGGAGAGATGCTTTACTTCATATATTTCTTTCTGAGAATGCAGAAGTTACTATTATTTTCAAATCAAGACAGTTTAAAATGGAACAGGAAAATCTTGTGGCAAATTATTCTTTCTGAAGTGTAGAATCCCTTATAATGTAAACAACTCCTATAATATGTTACTTGCAAACATGTGTCTTGTAAATTATACTTTAAAACAAGGCGCATGCCTATACACTTATTGGAAAATGCTGGGTAAATGTGCCTAAGAAGTAAATGAATTTTACTAAAATAAGATGTTTTATGATACAGTATTCTGAAATAACTTACCTAAATAAAACTAAGTCTGAATGAGTGAATAAGGCAACAGAAAAACTTCATGAAGGATCAACAGGGAAAAAAACCTTACTGGATTATGGAAATTGAAAAACCAACTTGTTTAAATAAATGAGGATATTGTACATAAACCTATTTGAAATCCAATGTAATGTTGTGGTTAAGACTATAGTGTTAACAAAAACTATACAGTTATTTTGATTATTTTAATTCTGATATTCCAAATTAACTATTCACTTTGATTCTATAATTAGCACTATGAATTACAGAAAAAATATAGCCTATAGCAAAATGCATTTAACAGTGTTATTTATAAAATGGGCTTTCTGAAACAATTTTGACCATGAATTAAAGAATAAAACTCATTATACTCAAAACATGATCAGCCCATAAAAGAAACTTGACGGAAGTCTCCCACCACTGCAGGTGACCTACCCTGAAAGGTGTGTGAATAAGGTGAAAACAGATCTGCTCACAAGATCTTTCAATACTAGAATTTAGCATCTCCAGCTGAGATCTGAAAGAGGTTAAGTAAAATTAAAAATATTTCATAAGAAGTACTGACTAACTGTATATGCTACTAAGCTGTTCATTCAAAATATGGCCTGGTCCTTTATGAAGGTGAGTGAAATTTGAGTTTATGGCAATTCATGAATGACAGATTCACGAAGATCCTTAAGGGCTAATGGTGTTTTGGGAGCTACATTCTGGACTTTCAGAGATTAATGTCATGAAAGACCACCAAGTCCACAAACATGCCATTTGTTAGAAAAACACCAGGCTGGAGGCCTCAGGGCTCCACCTAACTGCAGGACCCAAGGAGGAAGCCTGGTTAACAGAAGAGCGCCTCTAACGGGTCACCAGGAGACTAGCCCTTCAATAAGTTGTTGGCAACTGAGGGTCAAATAAAACAGGGAAACAAAACTTTCAGTAGCTTGCGAGTGCTTTCATTCCCCGCCACCGCCACTTTTAAAATATTGAGGAATCTTTATGAAGACTATCTAGATAATATATTTATCAGAATTAAATTACAGGTTTTAATTACTCAGTCAATAGACTACATTTCTGATTGTGACTAGCACAATTTGTGATCAATTTAACTTATTAAATAAAGCCATATATTGTAAACACTAAACACAGGTATGCCACAATGAAGAAAATAAATAAGTAAAAAAAATATATACCTCATTTTAAAGTAAATAATAACACTTTAGCAGAGGGTCCACTTCCCCAAGGGAAATTTGGTTAAGTACTTTGGATATTTTAGACTACTGTACTTCAAAATACTGTTAAGACCCCTGAATTTTTAAAACTTATCGTTGAACTTTTTTTGAGCAATTAACCTGAATAGTAAATTTTCTTTAGTACATTTTTTTCAATTGTTTTTAACGAAAGAGAAGCTGGGTGAACTGTCTAGCTCAGAGCCCATAACTTTGAATCCCAAGTGCTCTGAATGCTAACTTTTATTAATTAACCTATGTGGTTCTCTTTTGGCTATACTGGGTTATAAACAAGATATGGAATTTCAGCTCAACATGGTCATTAACAGGATTAGTCAAACATCATTCAGGGGTCTAAAAATGCTCCTAAAATAAAAATTATACTGACAGTTTTAAGTATTGTCTTTCTTTTACATTTCTCCTTTCAGAGTTTCCCAGAAATAGATATGTAATGATCCGCTTGGTGCTAGACTGTAGGAAATATTAAGAGGCATGCTGCTGAAGGATGCCCAGCATTAAATTAACCATGTGGGTTTGACATTAACCATCTCCTTTCAAAAAAAGCAAGTTAACTTTTAAAATGTTACGGCATCACCACGTTAAGAATTAAGATAGAAATGATTTTTCCTCCCACATCTTGTTGGATGTACAATGTATCCATCAAATGTATGTGGTTCAAGAATAAGGAATGAGAGTGCATACTTCACAGTGAGTTAGTCCCACTCTCAAACATAAAGCCATGAAAACGTTTCATCTTCATGTATGTTTTGTGATTTTTTTTAAGTTAGTACTATATGATCAAGGTGTTTTGCTGAAAAAAGAACAGGCATTTGTAAACAACTGGAAGTTTTGCTGTTTTTGGAATGTTATTTACATATATGTATATGCCCATTATACTTCTAGTGAAATTAAGACTAAATAGTTGATAGAGAATGTCTACCTTTGGATGAATGATGTATCTGTTTATGTGGACTCTATACTACGTTTTCACTCACTCATCCATTTATTCAGTTTCCTTTATGTCCTCTTGATCTGAAGTACTAGAGATATCATCATCAGTTTGTTCTCCAGAGAAATACAACATCAGTGCATGTGTCTTGTGAGTCACGGTGACAGTGCAGGGCCCTTGGGCCCACGGCTCCCCATCTACCTGCATTGGCATCATCGAGCACTTCAGAATCAGCTGGATTAGGAAACAAATAAACAGAAAAACATCAGTCCCCAAAAAGCTCAGAAAGGTCTTCCTTAATTATCTATATCATCCATAGTATCTTATCTTTCTTTCAAGGACATTTCTTAGCATTTCATTCTTAGAGATTAATCTGAATATACCTTTATTCACTGATTGTTTAAGGGATTCTTTTCCATTGAATGCTTTACCTCTTCAAATGAGCTGAGGGCTACCTTTCCCTTCTTCCCCATCCCACACCACAGCAGGGGCTATAAACCACGGCTTAAGGAAAGCTGCGGCATGCATATTTTCTTGTACGTATCAGTTGCTTGCAAAGGGACGGGGACTGTTTCACTTACCCGCACTGTATGTGCTTGACCTATTCGAAAAGGATTTGCCAGTTTCACCTGAATCTGAGCACAGTGGAAAGACCCATAGACTCCAACGACTTCTAGTAAGCCATCATCATGCCTAAAGTTGGAAAAAGAACATATGGATTACGCAGTAAAATAAAATCAGCTACCTTAGACCAAACAGTTACTTTTTAATATAGTTGGACCATCAACTTATTAAATATTAATAAGGTTTACAAAAATGAAAATTTGAGGGAAAAACGTAAGAGGTTTATAAAGAACAGCAGGCTTCTTTAAACAAACAGTGACATAAACAGATTGAAAATGTACATACCTGGCTAGAGGGTAAGTCTCATCTCCCATCCCTTCCCACAGTCTGCAGCCACCGCCCCAGCAGCCAATGTTCAGAACTATAATACCTTCCAAATTAGGCAGCTCTACTCGCTCACCATCCAGTTCTAGCTTTAAAGAAATATAGGTAGTTAGTCACTACAGGGCACACTATTCCCAGAGCACTTAGAATTCACATCATTTTCATATAAGGATGTGCATGCAAGAGAAGACTACTTCCTACCCCTCTGGTAATCCGGCCTTTCCCACTTGTTCTATGTTTATTCTAATAAAGGAATTATGACAATGTGTTTTACCAAGGTCATCAAGATGTTTTTTCTGTTAAATCCCATTATTTTTTTCAAGCCTTACCTAACTTGTGGTTTCAGTAGAACCTGACATTGCTGACCCCCTCCTCTTTTCCTGAAATATTCTTTTCCTTCACTTTCTGGGAAGCAGACTCTCTTCCCTGGTTGTCCCTCCTCAGTCACTGTTAAGAACTTCACTTCCTGCCTCCTGTCGATGGCTTTCCTCATTGCTGTGTACCAGGCTCGTGTCTCTTCTGCTACAGACTCTGGGGGAAAACCTTAACCACTTGTACATTGTCAACTTCCATCTCTGTGCTGACAGCTCTATTTTGCTGGTCCAGGAGAGTGAAATGGACCAGATCTGTATATCCTGCTGCCCCGAAAACATTCTAGCAAACTGGCACCTAGCATACCTGTGTACAGAAGTGGGTTACGCATCTTCTCTGCAAGCCCCCTACAATGTCCTTCTGGGAAAGAGCGGCATATCCTCCATGGCTGCAGAGAAACGGTGCATGGAGTGGGTTTTGCTAGCAGGGACCGGGGAGAAAGGATTTGGCGTGCATGGGTGCTCTGGCCAGAGGGAATGGATGGGGCCATGCCTCGCTAGCATGTTGTGAGCAGTAAAAACAGTTTCTTCCAATCTGCCCTTTTCCTTGCCTTACTTCGGTTTCACCGGATTCGTAAGGAAATTTGCTCCAGGAGGGGAAACCCCTGAATCCCAGAGCTACACCTCCCCACTGGCCTAAGCCAGGAACCTGGGAGTCATCTTTGACTTCTGCACCTTTACCCTCCACATCCAATTAATCCCTAAACACAAGTGACACCACTTCTAAACATCTATCTCTCTCCACTACTCCTGACAGTACGCAGTCCATCACACCATATTCTCTTCCCTAAAATGTTCCCAATGGTCTCTCTCTGGCTTACTTATCTCTAACAGCAGCTGGACTGACACTTCTAAATGCAAACATGTCATCCCCTAATTATAACCCTTCAAGGGCATGACTCAGTGCTCAGGATGAAATCCAAGTTCTTTAACAGGCCAATATGGCCCCTCTGGGACTTGGCCTCTGTCCAGCTCTGCAGCCTCAGCTCTTGCCAATCCCTCCTACAAGCTATGCTCCAGCTTGAACTGTTTCCAATGTGCCATCTTCTCTCTTGCCTCTGGGCAACTACAGATGCTGTTTTTAGCTCAGAACAATTCTCACCTCTTTCTTCACTTGGCTAACTCCTACTATTTTCAGATTCCGGGTTTACTTCTTTTCTAAGCAGTTTCTCCAGCCCCTGGGCTATATATTGCTCTTACTTCTTCCTTTAAGGCGCATACTTTCCTTACCACATCACCTCTCATGTACTGCAGCGTGATTTAAATGCTTTTCTCTCTAGACCATACACTTCGTGAGAGTGAGGATTTACCACTGTATTCCCAGCACCTAGGACACCAAACAGTGCCTGGCATTTTGTAGGTGACTTCACAAATAATTTTTGTATAAATTATCAGACCAAAAAAAAAAGTGTTACCTTGTAAGCCCAGGAAAAAGGAAATATGATAAAGCAGAAGGGAACCTGTTTTATGGAAAATCTTGCCATGCCTCCCGGTCTGCTATGAGGGCTGTGAGGCAAGTGTAGGCAACACTGCAGCAGCTTCCCTTGGCTTATGTGCAGTCAGGCTCCTCAGTGCCTGCTCATTTTTTTCACTCTTCCTAAGCTGTTTACTTAGTTCACTAGTTCTAGGTTTCTCAGTATGAATACCTTTGTCATTGCTATTAACCACTAAAGATTCTTTTTGGAAGCAAGCAAGGAATATGTACAAGATTTTGCCATATTAAGTAGCAATAAGGAATCATTAACATCCTTTTCCTATTGCTCATATATTTTTATCTTCCTTAATATATAAGAGAACTATTGCAACCATATTATGAATTAAACCTTGGGTTTAAACTTCCCCTGAGAGTCGGTGATGAGTCAGGTGCTGCATCAGATGATGTCACATTCGTTTTTATGATGTATGAACAGAAGCTCTTTGGCATAAGAGTTAAACAGACTCTAAAGTTAGATAAACCTGGGGTTCACATCCTGATTACATGTGTATTTGTCACTTGGACAAATTACTTAATTTCAAACAGTTTTCTCTTCTGCATAATAGGAAGGTAATAGTACCTGCCGTATAGGATTATGGTAAGAATTCAGTGGAATAATGTGTATAAAGAACTTAGTAAAGGGCTTGGCATAAAATAAATATTCCACATATGTTAGCAAAACATGTTAATAAGAAATGCAGCATTTTTGTTAAAAAAAAGTAGTTCATAATCCTGAGATCACCTGAAAATTTAAAAGCTTACCTCAACTTTTTTATTCAAATCTTTACATTCTTGGACTAAACAATCTTTGGTTCCATAGAATAAGTAAACAGCCTGTGAGAAAGGGACAGAAAATGTGATATTAAAGCAATCTAGTAGACTTTGTAAGCAAGAAGACACTACCAAAGCTCTGTGACGTGACTGCTGAGACATGTTTCCTTAGAGCCGACTAAGTACTGAAGGGAGGAAAGTGCATCATGACACTAAAGTTTAATTAGCCTGTTTTTCAGGGGGAATGTGGGGTAGGAGTGGTTTGTGCCTAAATGGTGTTTTCCCCCATTTTACCCAAAAAGCTACATTTTATAAAAAAATACTATATTAAAATTAGAAAATTCTCCCTTTTCCTAGTACTTCAGATTACTTAATGAAAGAAATACAGATCTAGCAAACATTTTATAATCACTTTGGAATATAGAAAGGTTGATGGAAGCACTGAGATGTTAGTTACTAACTGCACAAACAGCAATACTTATTGCCTTGTTAACTATATTAATAAAAAGGAACTATTTATAAATTTGAAATACAGTTGCCCCTTTAACAACATGAGGATTTAGAGGTGCCGACCCCTTGTGCAGTTGAAAATGTTTATGTAACTTCTGACTCCCCAAAAACTTAACTATTAATGGCCTACTGTTGACTGGAAGTCTTACCAATAACATAAAGAGTCAGTTAATACATATTTTGTATGTTATATGTATGATGTACTATATTCATACAATAAAGCTAGAGAAAACAATTACAAAAATGTAAATCTCCAAAAAAATTTCCAATATATTAATTGAAAAAAATCTGCATTATAAGTGGAACTGTACATTTCAAATAGTTGTTTTTCAAGAACCAGGAACAAATTGTTTTGCTTTTTTTTTTCACATCCGGTTGTGTAATCACCGAACATCATTAAAGGAATCAGCTCTACTAGAAACCAGAACAATGACTGCCATTAAAAGCTGTGGTAAACAAACTGCTCCTTTTGCTTACCTCATCTTCCTTGTGGTGTTTTTCCAGCCAGTGGCATCTATTTTTCCATTAATCACTTCACTAAAAATTTAACCTGCCTTAAAGTTCTTTCCAACTTTAATTGTCATTTAAGTTATTAGATAAACTATCATATATTCCACTTGTTTATTCCACAGATACATGCTGTAAAACATTTTAAGTTTTAAAAATGTTATAAAATATTTTAATCAAATACATTTAAGGATCTAACTTGACAGTTTTAATACCAAACAGAGCAGGTAAATATTTCCCTTAGTTCTATCTGACTCTACTTGAAAGAGTGCTAGATATAACTGAACTCTTGATTGTTACTGTACCTTCTATGATATGCAGGAAATGTTATTTTATCCAACACACCTTATTAAGAATTCTGCTAGAAAACAGAGATGGTGCCTTCTCACGATGAGCATGGAAATTGAGAGCCATGAGAGCATCAGGTCCAATTGAAAAGTAGTTGTTCATTGTGAATTCCTGTGAAAAAGGGTAAGAATAAGCAACAGATTATGCTTCAGTGCAAGCTTGTGTCATATACTGAGATCAAATCTTAGTCTCAATGTTCTTTATGAAAATCTAATATATTCTGCATTTACTTTTCACATAGCGCTATTTTGGGCTATCCAGGGAAGATTCTCAAAATAAAGCTATAGTTCAAAGGCTGGTAACTACAGATAAGAATTTCACTTTCCATTTCTGTTTAACATGCTGCACCTCAGATCTTATCATATAGAATGGCTCTACTTTGCACCCAGGCCTCCCACTCCCATATTCCCATTACTTCTGCTATTTACTTTCACTGCAACTCTCAGGCTCTCAGCTTGTATCAGTCTCAATCCAGGCTATTGGCACCCCCTTAAATTATCTTATTTCTCAGCCCAGCCTGGATTCCTCAATTTACATCTCTAGCTTTGTCGTGTTCCTGAGCAATAAGCCTGAATTTCCAACTTCTTGTGCAATAGCCACAGCTTCAAAGTTGCTATGCCCCAAATCTAACTCATTTTCCTCCTATTTAAACCTGAAGCTATTTTTCTTATCCTGGTTAATTTTACTTCTATACATCCAGTCATAAAAACTAGAAATCTGGGAGTGATATGTGTTTTCTCTTCCCTAATACCAATCAGCTGCCAGCTCTTGATCAGTCCTACCTCCTACACATCTCGTGAGTCGGTCCTTATCCTAAGATGCACCTAGCTTTGCCCTAGTGCAGGTATCTAAGCTATTTCCACACAATCTCCAGAGCATCTTTTTAGAATACAGATCTGCTATCTCTGTATTATTTGCTCTTGGCTAACCTTGATTTGCACTCTCTAGTCTCTATTTCTTCCACCTGGAAAGTCTTTTGTCCTTTTCTCTGTTGATCTAAACCCTATTTACCTTTCAAGGACCAATTCACATTTCACTTCCCCTGAAATTTTCCCAGCCTGTTCTGCCAGGCAGGCACTAAGCACACTGCAGCCTGTTCTGCCCTACAGCACTTTTTACAGTCCAACCTGGGAGCTGAGCACAGAGGTGTCTCTTCTGTTCCATAACCACTCATGAGAGAGAAGCACCATGTCTCTGCATCCCACCACAGTGCCTTATCTCGTACAACGGGGCCCCCCATCATGTTTGCTGAAACTACTTGCAACTCAAGCCTTAAAAACACACCTTGGGTTTTCTTAAGTTGTAGTATCCTTTATTTGTTACTTGAACTTTCCATCTGAAAAAAAAGTTAAAAAAAAAACCCCAGTAATTATAACCAAATGAACTCCAGTTAACTATAATTATTACTGATCACCTCTGGATGCCTAGCGGATATGGTTCTTCTATTAAAGCAGCACTTGAAAAAATAAGCACACTTGAGTTTAAGTGAGTATGCAAATTCTAGGTACTCAGTCTAACTTACGACTTCAGTTCTTATATAACAAAACACCAGCATCTATGTATAAATGCAACTAACACAGTCTTTTACATTTAAATTACATTTAGCTTTATAACTACATAAGCCTACATTTATAAGCCACACAATATTCCTAAAGCTCAAGAAATCCACTTTTGGGGGCAAGTATAACTTACCTATCTAGTTTAATTCCATCTGCTTCCATCACATTTCTTAAGACTTGTGCGACTGGTATTTCTCCCGCATAACCTGTGCCCCAACCCAAAGTATTGGAGAGATCGTTGCCTGTTCCCAGAGGCAAGACTGCAACTTGTGGAATGTATTTTTCTTGTCCCTAGAACGTGGAAGGTGTTTTAGATGTTTCTCTTCAGACTACTTGTAGCGTAGTAATATTTGGTAAAAGTTAAAAGAACAAAGCAATAAAGATACAGTTATAATAACTGTATGTTGTTTTGCTAAAGATTATGCTAACTGCTTAATCATAATATTAAAAATTGGCAAGGTTTTCTAGTATTCATCTGCATAATAAAAAGTGTAACTAAAAATATTGTAATAATTATTTTCGAAGTGTTTCTGTGAAAGGCAAGTAGCTCTTAAGGACTGATACCTTAATCTTCATTTCATCAACTGCATCCAGGACCCAGCCCACAGTCCCATCCCCTCCACAAACAAGTACTCGGGCTGAGTAATAGGGAAGGAGAGTACAAAGTTGCAGAGCTTTGATAGGGGGAGTTTTAGTTACATCAAAAACCTAGAAAAGAAAGAAAAGGAAAAGTTATCTTTATCCAACTATTTGTGAGGATGATTTCCCTCTAGATGAGTACAGACATGGTTAAATACAATACTGGCTGTGATGCATTTACCTTTAACAATATGTCAAGCCCCATGCCAGTCTTTATATTCATATGGCTCATCTGCCACTGACGCTACAAAGCATGAGTAAACTTCATTCTACTGACCAGGAAATTGGTGTAGAGGAAAACTAAACAACTTGCCTACATTACCTCCAATACTTAGGTGCTGACATACAAATTCAGTCTATAATTATAGTCTATCTACTGTTCAACACTGCCTCCTTCCTGTTCACATGAAACCAGGATGTGCTAAGCTCACCTTTAACTAGTACTTCATATTTTATACTGGATTTTCAAAATCCATTACTAGTACAAGTTAGTACACATTTCTGTAAATTATTTTGCAACATGCATAAAATGACATAAAGATGCAAGAATCCTTAATATTTATAATTCTGTAAATGATTTGGGAAAATATTTCAAAAGACAAAAATGCCCTGTGTATAAAGGTATTCAGTGTGGCATTATTTATATTGTACACCCTCAGATAAACTCAACCTCCAACAGCAGAGTAATTATCTTAGTTATGACACGTGTAATTATGAGCACTATGATGTAAAACAGTAAAATATTTTACCTTTAAGGAAAACAAAACGCAAATTTGTACCTGGATTATTGTCACAGTAATATTAATATGTAAGTGCACAGACAATTCAAGGAAAGAACATGAACAAATGAAAACAACTGATGTATTCATGTGGGGAAATGGCAGGTGATTTTCATTTTCCTTTATTACTTTTATAATTTCCTTAATGTATAATGTTGAAAGGGAAAATAAAAATTGAAAGAAGTTATTGCGTTTCTGATTGTTGCAGAATGAGGTGTTTAGCTTTTCAAAGCAGAAGATGCTAGCATGTAAACTCATTCTTAATGGTGTGACCTTTTATTCTTAAAGTTTTGATGTGTAATCTGCATATATCAAAATTCACCCATTTACTGTGAACAATGATTTTTAATAAGTATACTGAGTCATGGAGCCACCACCATAATCCAGTTTAGAATGTTTTTGTCACTCCAATGAGATACCTGTGTAGTCACTCTCAACTCCCTGCCCTACCTCATGCAACTACCAGTCTACTCTTCATTTAGATTTGCCTTTTCTGGACAGGTTATATAAATGGAATCATAGAATATGGGTCTCTTGAATCTGGCTTCTCTTATTTAGCATGTATTTGAGGCTCATTCACTGTAGTATGTATGAATCGGCAGTTCTTTTCATCACTGAATAATATTTGATTGTCGGATACACCACATTTTGTTTTACCCATTCATGGACTGATAGGTAGTTGGGTTGTTTCCACTTTTTGGCTATGATAAATAATGCTGCTGTGAACTTTTGCATGTAAGTCTTGGTGGGACATTTGTTTTCATTTCCCTTGGGAAGGTTCCTAGAAATGGGATTGCTAGGTATTATGGTAAATTCATATTTAACATTTTAAGAAAAGTTTTATTTAACTTTCTAAGAAAATTTTAAAAAACCAAATTCTTTTCTAAAATGGCTGCACTATTTTATATCCCTACTATGAAATCTCCTCTTTTGCCACATATTTCAATGGCTTGATACTTTTATAGTATTTATATTTCCCTATAACCAGCTGATCAATGGTTTAAAGCATTAACAACCATTATAATTTAGGGAAAATGAAAAGCTAAACAAGCAAAGATTAATACAGAAAGAAAGGTTTTCTCTTTAGTTACCTGGACTGGATTTAGGAGGATCCTAAATTCTCCCAGCAGTCCTTCTCCCATATTAGTTCCACTACGAGAGTTGGCCAGGATTATTAATGGAGTCCACTGTTTTCCAAGTTTAGAGGTGAGCTAAAAGATTAATGTGAGTGAACAGGATTTAATATCTCAAAGATGGAGAGCAGTACGTTTTCAATTCTTGGTAACAACAGTGCTGTGTTGTTGAGAGAAAACCAAGTGTCCCAGTATAATCAATACAGTATAAAAATCAAAGAATTCTAAGAATGGAAAGGGATGTTAGATATGAATTAATTTAACCTCCACTTAATGTATAATTCTCTTCTACATTATTCTAGCTGAGTCATCCACCATATGTTTGGATGTTCATGTAAGAAGGAACTAACAAGACAGTCCATTTCACTGCTAAATCAAGTTATTAGAAAATTTTGACTTAAACTGAGGTAAAAAATCTTTCAAGAACTGTCATTCATTGTTCTAATTTTGCTTCCTAAAGCAACTAGAAATAATTTCATTTGTCCTTCCATATAATTGTGCTTAAACACCCAAAGCACTGCGTCTTTTATTAGTCTTATCTCCTAGGCAATACATTTCAAGTTCTTTCAACTGTTCATAGAATAGACGTTGACTTTCTCTGCTCTTACCTTGACTCTCCTTTTCTGCATGTTATCTTAATGCATTTTAGTTTGCAAGTTATTTTAATATAGTACTTAGAAATAGATTCAAGAATCTAGATTTATACAAATCCCAAAGTCAAATGAAATTATAGTTTTTCTAACCTAATCATTTCTTTCTTCTCTCCTTCTCCTTGTGGGTGTAACATTAATGAAGATGTTCTATGGTTTTATTTAGTGATTACCATCCCTTGTGATCTCAGACTGAATTCAGATACATAGGAGTTGCATGTTTTTAAAAAATACATATCATAATAACATTAAACAAAATGTTTAAAAACTTTAAAAGTCCTCTTTCTTTTGTAGGAATATTGACAAAGATGACACTTAAAATATAAAATCCTAACTTGGAAAAGACACAATTTCATTTTAAAATAATGGTAAAAAGCTGAAAGCTTTTCCTCTAAGATTAGGAATAAGCCAAGGATGCTCACTCTCACTGCTTTTATTCAACATAGCACTTGAAGTCTTAGTCTTAGCAATCAGAAAAGAAAAAGAAATAAAAAGCATCTAAACTGGTAAGGAAGAAGTAAAATTGTCACAATTTTCAGGTGGCATGATACTATGTATAGAAAACCCTAAAGATTCCAGAATTAATAAATGAATTCAGTAAAGTTGCAGGAACAAAATCAATACACAGATATCTATTGTGTTTCTATAAACAAATAACAAACTAACAGAGAAATTAAGAAACCAATCCCATTTACAATTGCATCAAATAGAATAAAATACCTAGGAATAAATTTATTTTATTTCAAGGAGGTGAAAGACCTGTACTCTGAATGGAAGAAACTGAAGAAGACACAAATAAATGGAAAGCTATTATTCTCTGCTCATGGATAGGAAGACTTAATATTGTTAAAAGGGCCATACTGCCCAAAACAATCTACAGATTCAATACAATCTCTACCAAAATAGCAATGCTATTTTTTACCTAACTAGAGCAAACAGTCCTAAAACTTGTATGGAGCCACAAAAGACCCTAAATAGCTAAAGTAATATTGAGAGAGTAGAACAAGGCTGGATCATGCTCCATGATGTTAAACTGTACTACAAAGCTACAGTAATCAAAACAGTATGGTAATGGCACAAGAACACATACATAAGTCAATGCAATAGAATAGGGAGCCCAAAAATAAACTCATGCCTATGTGGTAATTAATATATGACCAAGGAGGCAAGAATGTACAAGGGGGAAAAGAGTCTTTTCAACATATGATGTTGGGAAAACTGGACAGCTGTGTGCTAAAGAATGAAACTGGATCAATTTCTATCACATACAGAAAAGTAAACTCAAAATGAATTAAGGATCTAAATGTAAGGCATGAAACCATAAAACTCCTAGAAGAAAACAAGGCAGTACACTTTGAACACTGGCATTAATATTTTTCTGGATATGTCTTCCCAGGTAAAGGAAACAAAAGCAAAAATGAACAAATGGGACAACATCAAACTAAAACTCTGCACAGCAAAGGACACCATCAACAAAATGAAAAGGCAACTTACTGTATGGGGGGACTATATTTACAAATGTTACATCCTATAAGGAGCTAATATCTAAAATATATAAATAACTCATACAACTCAACACCAAAAAACCCCCACAAATAATCCAATTTAAAAATAGGCAGAGGATGTGAACAGATATTTTTCCAAAGAAGACATACAGATGGCCAAGAAATACATGAAAAGATGTGCAACATCACTAATCACCAGGGAAATGCAAATCAAAATCATAATAAGTTATCACTTCACACCAGCCAGAGTGGCTAATATCAACAAAACAAGAAATAACAAGTGCTGACAAGGATGCGGAAAAAAGGGAACCTTCATACATTGCTGGTGGGATTGCAGATTGGTGCAGCACTGTGGGAAAGCAATATGGTGGTTTCTTAAAAAACTAAAAATAGAAATACTGTATGACCCAGCCAGTCTACTTCTGGGGATTTATCTGAAGAAAACAAAACTACTAATTCAAAAAGATACATGAATTCCTATGTTAATCACAGCCTTAATTACAACAGCCAAAATATGGAAGCAACCTCAATATCCATCAATAGATGAACAGATAAAAAAGATGCGGTACGTGTGTGTATATGTATATAACAATATTACTTGGCCATAAAAAAGAATGAAATCTTGCCATTTGTGACAACACGGATGGACCTAATGGGTATTATGCTGAGTGAAATAAGTCAGACAAAGATAGACAAGTACCATATAATTTTACTTATGTGTGTAATCTAAAAAACGAATGAACAAATAAACAAAACAGAAATAGATGCAAAGACACAGTGAACAAACTGGTAGATGCCACAGGGGAGGAGGGTGGATGAGACAGGTGAAGAGGAAAAAGAATATTTGATATCTTGATCTGGGTGATGGTCACAGGAGCGTATACACATGCCGAAATTTATCGAGCTGTACACTAAAATCTGTGCATTTTATTGTTATGTACCTCAATTAAAAAAACAAAAACAAAAACCAGTTCAACTATTATGGCATATTTAAGTAGGAAATAAATGCAAATTTGTCCAGTTATTCTGTAAGAGCTACATAAAGATGGAGAGAGCTGTTTATATCAATTTGGCTACACATACATACTGCAAAGTGTTGTCGACAGCTTTATCATTCGACATTATCTGTGTGGGCATATAATGAGCAATGTGAACTTACCTCTAGACACCCTATATAAAGTTCCAAATGGAAAAATTATTTTAGAAAAATGTGTGAGGAAAGTCTATGTTTTTTTTTTCACTAACAATAATCATGAATTACAGACCTGGCTATTCATCAGGATCATCTGGGGACCTTGAAAAAATACAGATAACAGGGACCTACCCTAGACTTCCTACATGAAACATGAAGGTAGAGGTGAACTCAGGAATCTGTATTTCTAAAAAGCCCCTAAGTCATTCAGATGTAGACTGATATAGAAACCACTAATGTAACATTTCCAATTTCCCTTTAGACATGAAAGAACTCAAGAGCTGCAATTTGTGGCACATCTCTGAAAACTGAATAGGGTTTTATGATGTATCTCAGTCATAATTGTCTCACACACTGACAACTTCCTGGAGGTCAATTATGTAAGGAAAAACAAGCTCTGATTACCATTGCATATTCTGTTTTTTTGTCTTTACGCATCTGATTAATAGAGGTTAAGTAACTTGGTGGAATGATGAGATTTTTGAATTCTCCAAAATCACACTTGTCATTTTTTATGCTGTTTTTCATGCATTCATCATGTACTGTTTTCTGACACCAAATGCATCTGAGGGAAGAGACAAAGACAGGAATTAATTTTAAACCATTATCTTATTGATCTGCAAACCAATAATTTTTATCAAAAAAAACCAAAACAGTAATTTCATCACTACTGAGTATAAAATCTGGCAAATAAAAGATTTGTAACTACCTGCATAGTAAACATAGAGCAATAGTTTGAACATTCTTGGCAGTTTAATCTAACTTACAGTGTGGTCTGGGGCCCCCAAGATCCTTTCAGAGCATCTCTGAACTTAAAATCATAATACTAAAATGCTATTTCACTTTCATTCTCTCGAAAGTGTATGGTGGAGATTTCCCGAAGCTTTATGACATTATGCGATATCAACAGACTGAATGCAGCAGCAGATTGGAGAATCTAGCTGACTTCTAAGCCAAAGAAATGTACAAATGTAAAATAATGTCATTCATCCCACTAAGTTTTCATACAAATACTGTTAACATTATTGTTTTTTAAAAAAGGAATATTTAACAATTTTTCAGTTTTAATTTGTAGCATGGTAAATACCAGCAAATATAATCCACAAAGCTGGTCTGGAACAATGGTTTTGTGTATTATTTATCTGTGCTTTGGTTGAAATAGGTTCATGAGTCCTGAAGTCCTTGCTGCTTAAATGCCCCACTGACCTGGGTCCTTAAGCATTTCCTTATGGTCTAGTTTGAAAATCTCTCAACTTCTAACCATCTGTGAACACTTTAGTAAATACAGACAGAAGACATTTATACTCAGATTTGCCTCTGTGTTTGGACCCATGTGTGAAACAAGCAGACAGTGGTGCTAGTAAAGGTCCTGGATTTCTATTAATAATCTGCTAAGTATTTAATCCACTCACAGAAAAGGCAGGTCTGGCTGTACAGACAAAATACAGACTGTACAATGGAAAATAATGGTTATAATTAAATGAATTAAAAACAAGAGGATAAAAACACTTTCACTCAAAGGTCAACTCTTTTGGACTTCTATTTTCAGGGTTTTTTTTCTCGTTTAATGTTCAGATTTGTCAAGTAATTACTGCTATTTACTTGAGTCCTATTTACTGCTGAAAGAACAATTATCTGCATGATCTGTTACAAAAAAAACGTAATTTACATGATAACCTTTGTTAATACTTCCTTTCAAACTAAACTTGAGAAACTACAATAGACTGCTTATGCAGCTGAAGTATATATTACCTCCATTACTGCTCTTTAACTTTAAAATTGTGTATTATTATTGAAAATCTGAAGGGATGCCCACTCAGTTATTTCAGTGTTTTCCTCTGGGAAGAGAAGTGGGAGTGAGTGATGAGAGGAACATTCATTTTTTACACTATATTCTTTCGTATTGCTTGAGATTCTAATAACCAGAATATATTCAGGAACTATTTTATAAGTTTTTTAAATTGTGTCTTAAATAATATCAGCTTACGCTTGAGAATTTAGAAAACACAGAAAGACATAAAATAAAAATCATCCAGAGACAGCTATTCTTAATTTTTTCATATACTTATTCTCAGTTTTATAGTACATGTTTTTTTTTCCCAGTAGGAATACAATGCATATATATCTGGATAGGACTTATCGTCCCACATTATATCATGAATATTGTCCTATGCCATTAAATATTTTTTAAAAATATGGTTTGTAAAGAATATAATATCACATCATACTGATGTACCGTTAGTTAATCTCTTTTGTTTCTTTAAAAAATATTTAGATAGTTAATTTTTCTAAAGGTTAAACATAAATTAGATTATTTCCCTGGAATCTCAGAATTCAAGTTACTGAATCAAAGGGCACACATTTTCCTAAGGTTCTCGACATGTGTGTCAATATGCTTGTCACCAATGCACGAAGGTATCCATCATACCAAACACTTCCTAATACTTCTCATTAGTACTTAACATTTTTTCCTTGACAATTTGATTGGCAGAAAAAGCACTTTGTTATTTTAATTTGGAGTCTCTGATCACTAGGTGAAGTTAAATATTTCCTTGCCTTTTTTTGTGAATTGATTCATGTCTTATATTCATCTTTTACCAAGTTTTAATAACTGCATGTGCTTTTTATTTCTGTAGAATATCAACCTCTTGTCATACTTCTGGCAAACATGTTTCAGTTCTCTTTTAAATACACATTTTAATGTAGTTAATTTTTTTGATAGATGTGTATTTCCTTTTGTGATTTAAATGCTTTGACATCCTTTACCATTTCCAAACTAAATACTCACCTACAGTTATTTTTCCCCCCCACAATTCAGTTTTCATATTTATGTCTTTGATTCAATGCTTCTTAACCTTCTGGGGCTACTGATTCCACTGGGAAACTCATAGAGGTGTCAGGCTTTCCTGGAACCTTATCTATCTATGAACTAAGAGCTGCTTTAATCCATCTGGCATTTATTTTGGTGAATAGTGTAGTATGAAGACCTAATTTAACCTGAGAGCATCTGTTTAGTTTTGTAAAATCTTTTCTATTTCCACTGATTGTGACATCTTTTATCATCTACTCAATTCTTAAAAATTTCAGAAAAATTATTTTAACCAAGATGATGGCTATAATCAGCCTTGGCTATTTAAAGGTAAAGCCAACACTCACTGGTTATTCAACATTATACCTTTCCTTACAAATACTATATTCAAAATTGGGACCTGATCTCTACATATTTTGTAATTAGTATTCAACTCAATTTAGATTTCAAACCTGCTGGGAAAATAAGACCTCATTAAAAATGTCTTGATATTTTAGTTTTAGCAATCATGTCATTGAGTAATTGCTATGATCTTAATTTTCCCAATTTTTTATTTTGAAAAATTTTAAACTTAAGCAGAAGTCAGAAGAATAGCAAAATGAACACCCTTAAGCCAGCCCTTCACTCTAATTCTTAATATTTCTCCCACACTTTTCTCTTTTAATATAAAGTCACATACTGCTGAATCATTTTAAAGTATAGTGCAGACATTATGAAATTTCACCTTTGATTACTTTAGCATGTATTTCAAAAAAACAAGGATAGTCTCCTTACCTTTTAAAACGTTTTGTGTTTAATAATATTTTTTACAATGAACACAGGTACATCCACCACCTACACTCCAGCATAATATCTTACTGTAATTACTTTTGTTACATTTCTATCCATCCATTAATCCATCCTATTTTTGGTGCATTTCAAGTAAACTGCAGACATTAGGGTACTTCCTAAATACCTCAGCAAGCAAACACATCATTACCTAGAATTCATTATTTGTCTATAGGTTTTTTTTTATATGAAACTTACATAATGAAATGTACAAGTCTGTACGTTTGTTGAGTTTGACAAATGAACATATTCACGTAACTAAAATCCTTATCAAGACATAGGGTATTACCCGTAAGTGCCAGGCTTCTGCAGGAGTATGACTGCTTTATTTTTTTTTAAAAGAAGTTTCACAAAAGGGAAAAAAACATGCTGGCAACACTGCTTATTATTTTTTCTAAAGTCACCTATGCACAACAGCTCTCTTCTTTAGCAGGCTGAAGGAGGCAGAATTGTACATGAAGTAGAGATGGTCATTTATGAAATTTGCAGCAGAACCAGGGTTGACAAACTACAAATACATCTGCCGCCTGATTTTGTGACTAAAGTGTTATTGGAATACAGCACACCCATTCGTTTATGTACATTTATGGCTGGTTTTATGTAACTATGATGGATGGTAGTTAAATAATCATGACAGACCATATGGTCTACATAGCCTAAAATACTTAGTTTTAGCTCTTTACAGAAAAAGTGTGCTATTCTAGAAGATGATCTGGTACATTTCATTGTTCTGGATAATTACTGAAATGAATAAACACATACCAACAGAACATTAAAACATAAAATTTAAGATCAAGGCTGAGACTAAAGTGGCCAGTGTAACTAAGTCAGACGCTTTGTTTTCTTAATCAGTGTGTGTATGTGGAGGTGGGGTTAAGAAAAGGCCTTAAAGGCACTTTAAGTTTTCTTAGTGAGAGGCAGAACACTATACAGGACAAAGTTTTATTTAATAAATGTAATGAATACCTCAATATAACCTAATTCCCTGTTTTAGTCAGAAGAGCAGTGAGAAGGAAAAAAAAATACAGGGAAGAGTGACAAGATACTAGGTGGCTGAAAAGCAGATGCAGAAATACATAAATGAAAGAAAAAATCTACAGGGAAAGCAGAATCTAGCAAAGCACCTGGCACATAAATACATGTTCAGGATGTGAAAATAACTATGGAATGAATATAACTTAGCAGGCCATTGTCACTTATTCTGTAATTTAGTGGCTGCAGGCTTTGAAATCAGTTATTACCTGTAATTATAACTTTGAAATGATAACTTGAACAGTATTCATAGTTCACTTAAAATCTCAGGCTTCTTTAGAATGTGATGCAGATGTGGAAAAAGCCCTCCCGAGGCTGGATAAAATCCAGAGGGACAGTCTTGTCTGTGTATAAAGGTTCTAAATAGATATTTATTTTGTTTCTTCCCAAAATATCTCATTCCTACAGAAGGCCAAAGCAGGCAGTAATCCTACATCAAATCATTGGCTAAAATAAATCAGAACACTGCAGAATATGGAAATTTCAGGACACTGTGCTCTCTTCTCCTGGGAATAATAAACGCTTCGTTATTACAAGGAGACAGTGTCTACCATAGGTGACAGGTTCTAGCATGCTGAGAACAGACTGCTCAGTCACTGGTAAGAATGGGCTAATGATGAAAAGTAGATCTATTTCACAAACATGCACTGTGCTCAAAGGGGAGGACACAAAATTAAGGACAGAGGCTCATGTTTTAAAAGGTAGGTTAAGTATAGCTGGTTCTCCAATTTTAGTATCACCTGCAAAGCCTGCTAAAACAAAGATAGCTGGTCCCCCATCCATTTGTGCTTCAGCTGGTCTGGGGAAGGGCTAGAGGTTGTCAGGAAAAAGTAGAAGATACTATTCAGTTAAATTTGAATTTCAGATAAAAGTAACTTTGGTATAAGTATGTACCAACTATAGCAAATATTTTATTTTTATTTTGTTTGCTATTATCTGGCAACCCTAGAACTTGCATTTCTAACAAGTTCCCAAGTAATTCTGATGCTGCTTATCTGTGGAACTTACTTTAACAACACTGATACACAGGATATTGTCATCAAGGAAGAAAAATTTGGGGGTGGTTGTGAGTAGAAATCAGTCAAGAGTTCCTGGAGGAAAGGGCATGAGATGAGTCTTTAAGGATGCCTAGAATATAACCAGGGGAAAGATATTCAAGACAGAGAGGAAAGCTTCTGTCAGAAGGGCAGTAAGAAAAAGTGTGGTGTTCTAAGGAAACCACAACCTGCAAGGCATTGCTGGTGCATAAAGTTTAAGGCAGGTGGTGGTAGGTAAGACCAGAAGGGCAGGCAGGGTCCAGGGTGCACAGGAGGCCTCGTGTTCGGTGCTAAGCTCTACGGAGTTTACAGCAGAAGACCAGCATTGTAAGCGATGGGAGCAACTGAAGGGTTTTCAGTGAGGAAGGACTCCATCAGATACGTATTTCTAGAAAGAACATTTGGAGGGATGGAGGATCAGAGCACTATGATTATATGTTAAGGAGTATTTGAAACACAGTTATACAATATTTATGGAAGCCATTTTTATCTAATTCTGCATAGACACAAAGAAAGGAAGAAATAAAACAATACTCAATTCATGTCTTCTTTTCATCTAATCCCAACTACTGAAAGCTAAAGCTTACCTATAGAGAGAATTATTAAATTTATTTAAAGACACTGGTAACCTAGCTCTCACAGATGCCAAAAGGACATCTACATTTGAAAGACACCAAATAAAAATAAAAGGTCACAAAATTTTAAGTCTACAAGTGATGTATAAAATTTAAAATAAGACTTAAAAATAGGTGCTGACATAACTGCTCACACTAATTTTTTAGAAGAAATTTCAAATAAAACAAAACCTTGCTATCTAGTGCCAGCTTTCTATTTCAGTTCTTAAACATAGTTAGGAGCCTTTCTACTTGTCAGAAATAAAAATCACAGTGAAGATGTCTAGACTTAAGGCTGAGACGAGGCTAGGGGTTAGTATTCCTAACCCTGCCCTGGGGGTTAGAAATCCTGGACACCAGTTCTATTTTACAAATGAGTAAAATTCTCTCAACTGTAAGAGTTAGAATAGATGATTTGCAAAGCATTACCTTTTATTCCAATCTCTACAATGAGCAAATTACATCTTCACCTATTTTCAGACCACACTCAAGGACAAATACTGTCCAGTGTATATTTAAAATCCATTAAAATATTCCTGGCTTACTCAGAATCACTTATCTAAGAGGCTACACATCCTGAAAGACCATCTGGGAAAAGGAGTATCCTTTTTTCTATTTCACTCCAGCGCCAATATCTACATGCAAACAAGATACTGTCTTTGGAAGTGTGTCTTGGAATGACACTTATTTTCATAGTACATTCATAATACACCGAGGATGAAATCAGTTTTGCGACTCTTAGGGAAAAGTTAATTGTCAATACTTGATTTTTCCTTCCATAAAATGGAGATAATCAATAGTAACAAAAGGTAAAATATACAGGGGCCGTGAAGGGTGCAGCACTTAAGAGACCTCTGGATGAAAGTTAAAAGCTAAGTTTTATTACCCGAAAGGGCAGGCTGGTTGAGGAGCGGAGGCTGGATGCCTCTTCTCGGCAAATGGCTATTATTGCAAAGCTGCCCTCCTTGTACAATACCAGGGGTGTTTATTAGCTTGTTTCTTGAAGTGGGCAGTTTAGGCCAGTTGCAGCGATCAAAAGCGGTCCCACACCATGAAATCCTGACTCTGACCACGCATTCTGGGACAAGCAGTACCCACAAAGGCCATACCTGTAATCGCAGAGCTTGGGTTGACTGCCGCACTGCTGCTTGCAAACTACACAGTAGCTGCACAGGGGGACGTTGCCCCGGATCCAGTGATGGGGCATGGCGTCTGGGTCCCTGCCGTCGTTCTTGAGCATGACATCCTTGCACTGGAAGCGCTTGTCGGCCTTCTTGAGGCAGCCCTCGTCCACGCGCAGCCCGCAGCAGTCGCAGAAGGCGCCCTGCAGAATGTGCTGCGCGCACACGCAGCAGTAGGTGGGCTGGCTGAACAGGTCCGTGTCGCGCCACCCGTGCTTGCTCTTGCGGAAGATGTCCCTGCGAAGCAGCTGCCGGCGCGAGCGCTGCAGGCTGCACCAGAAGGTGATGAACACGGGCAGCAGCACGGAGCACAGCGTCCACAGGACCAGGTGCCCGTCCGCAAACAGGCCCTGGTAGGGCGCCGGCCGCCTCTCCCCTTCCATCTTCTCCAAGGACGATTTCTAACGGGGAGGGACACAGGCAGGGTCCCGCCCCGCCCTCCTGTCCTCACGGGGGATCGCGGGCGCCGTCCGGCCAGGTGACTGCGCTCCTGAAGGAGAAGGACGAGCGGCGTCTTCCCGGGCCTGGCGACCCTGTTCCCGGTTGCCGGGCGGCGTCCCCGCCCCCTCCTCCGGCCTCCTCACCTCGCTCCGCAATATATATTTACAAGCTGCGCTTGGCAGAAAGGCGGGCGGGCCTCTGCGCCCCGGGCTTTGGGCGCGATGGCGCACGTGGGTCGCGCGGCACCGGCCGGCGTCGTGACCGTTAGCCCTGGGCCCGCACGCCCCTTCCGGCCCGACGCACACGGCCGCGTCCAGGCGCTCCGGGCCCGGCGCCTCCGCAGGCGCCCCCAACGCCCCTCTCGCGAGGCCTGGGTGACTTGCGTCTCCGACCGGCCTGTCCCTCGGACCTTACCTCGCGTGGAGCGCGGGTGCGGCTCCCGGGGAAAGGCCTCAGGCCGCCATCCGCCGCGGCGGGCAGGGGCCGACCCCGGGCCTGTGGCGTGCGCAGACGCCAGTGGAGAGGCCGAGCGAGCCCGCACGCTCGCCGAGCCCCGCGGGGCCCAGGCCGCGGGAGGGGTGGAGGTGTGAGACGCGAAGCCCGGCAGCAGGCCCGAGGGGGCGTGGCCTAGGGAAGGGGGCGGAGCTGGGCGGAAGCGGAGGGCGCCGTGGGCGAGGCTTAGAACAGAGCGGAGTAACACTAACGTGGGGGCGTTAAGGCAGGATGTTAGTTGAACTTTGTAAGTCTGAAACCGCAGGATTCTAGTAGAATGATTTGCAGTATCAGTTAAGCTTGCCCATGACCTTCAACTCCCCTCACCTCCTCGCTGTCTGGTGGAGATGGGAACTGGCACAGTTTTGAATGTTGGAAGGGAGAAAACCTGCAGTTTTGAGAGTCTTAAATATATTAAGACAAGGGAACGCCCCAAGTCAAACGTTAGTAGACGTCACCTGCGCTCTTGCTAGTTGTTTACTAAATACACACTGGTTGAGGGCTTACTGTGTGTCAAGCACTGGGCAAGGAGCCCCGGCTGTGACAGTACCAGTCCGTTGAAACATATCTGAGGAAGCCTTTATTAGCCTTGTTTACAATGGCTTATTTACTGCAGCAGTTTTCATCTCTGCACTTGCTAGGCTCCATGGTGAATTTCCCATCCACATTTTACATATGATGAAAACTAAGACGCAGAGTGATTGAGAAAAATGCTTGATATCACAATGCTGGTGTTGGGACTGCGATCACTTGTTTAAACTTGGTCATCCAGGTTAGCTTCAACTGAAGTTAGCTTCAGTGGAAATTAAAGCATCAAAGAGAGAATTCCTTTTAATGTGTTACTTCTTTAAGAACCTTGTCCTGGGGATCTTGTTAAAACGCAAATTCTGATTCCTTTTCTCAGGGAAGTGGCCTGAGAGTCTGCATTTCTACCAAGTGGTCAAGTGTCGCTGATGTTGCTGGTTCCCAGGCTGCATTTTGAGTAGGGATGCTAGAGTATTTTAACAATCTGGATGGTGGAGTTGGGGGAGTAGGGACCGGGAGTGTAGTGTGGTGAAACAGGAAGAGTGATAGATGACATTGTGAGACCTGGGATCAGATCCTGGCCATACACATCTATGAATACTAGTTGAGGCAGAGCCCTTAATTTAGGTCAGATTTGAAAGGTAACAAAAGAGTATACTTTTAAAAAGTGAGTTAAAAAAAATTCCCATTATAGAATATTGGGAAAATACAGAAAATTAAAAAGGAAGAAAAATGAATCATCCATCTTTCATCCTAAAGACAACCTGTGTTTGACCATTTTGGCCTATTTTCTTCCATTATTTTCTATGGAAACAATGGTTTACTTTTTGTATGGCAGATCTATCTCTATCTGGCTATTTTTTTCATTTAACATTACAATATAACCTTAACATGTTTTTATAAATTTGTATTTAATGATTGCCTAATGGTCCATTTTATGAATATAGTTCACAGTTCATATAAGTTACCTCTGTTGTTGGCTATTTAAATTGTTTATAATATTCTCATATAAACTTTTCTGTTTAGGCTCATTTCCTTAGGCTCTCACATTTAGCTAAGGCTTATGGAAAATTTTTTAACAATAATAGTCTCTCTTTCCTAAGTGAAAATCATCTGGAAAATTTATCTGCATAGGGACCCATTAATAAGAATTACCACGTCTGAGAATAACATTCTTATTTCAGTGATGACAATAATAATAAATATTATTATAGCTAAACCTTGTTGCCTGCTTAATAGATCCTAGGCACTATGCTATGTTTATCATCTTCATTTTACAGATGAAGAAAACTTGCTTGATATCATATAGCCAGGGGTCAACTGAGTTGGGGCTTTGAACCCAGTTAGTCTGAAGCCAAAGCCTGGGATGTTCTCAAGCCAGGCGGGTATCTCAAGATGTGGTCTTTGAACACCTGTGTCAGCACCATCTAAAAATATGGATTCCCAGGTCTTGACCGGTCTCCCATATCAGAACTGTAGTGGAACTAGGAATCTGCCTCCACAAGTTCTCCAGGCAATTGTTTATTTATTCAACCTTTTTTTTTTGTTTAAATCGTCAAATGTATCACACATAAAAAACATTTTGTGAAACATATGCATATTAAAAGCAATAATAAAATAGACACCTGTGTACCCACCATGCAGGTTAATGTACTGAACATCAGAAGTCTCTCCTGTGCCCAGCTGATTGATAACCCTTCTTCTGCATCAGGAAACTACTATCCTAATTTTTGTGTTCATTCCCTTGATTTTCTTTATAGTGTTTCCATCCCTGAAAGTATCACTAAACAATATAATTTGGTTTTGAAAAACAAGCCCAAACTTAGCCCTGTCAGGAAACAGCAGTAAATCAACTAATTCATGAAGACCCCCTGGAGGAGATGAGGGGAGTCCACGAGGACAGTCTGGATTCAGTTTCCTGAAAAGATCCCACCTGGCAAGATCGGTGGGCACAGTCTTGGGAAGATTGCTCATCACAGTGGGGATAACTGGGCAGGGCTGTTTTAACTTGGTCATCCAAGTTAAAAATATCTGGCAAAAATACGGCGGGTGGAGGGACTGCTTTCTATTTTCCCTTTTTTGTTCATCAGGATGTCTCTCAAGTTCTTAGAAAAAGGTTAACATGGCACACTTCTCAGGGAGAAACGAGTATGTCCAGCTGATCCAGGCAATATGTGCAGGGCTGTGTGAGCAGATACCTCCTCAGCTCATGGTCGTCAAAGGACAAGTAAGTACCTGTCCCAGGCTCACTCAGGCAGTCTGTCCTCAGGTCTGCACTACATGGTACAGATTCGCACTTTGTGCCAATCTTGACTGGGCTCTGTCACACAGGTCATCCTGGGACTTCCCCCTACTGCTCTTCTGTCTGCACCTCCTGTTTCCTGGATGCCATGACTTCCCCTTTCTTGGGGAATCCTTTTGTTTTTCTGCTGCACATTCATCAGTAACTTTTAGAACAAGGGCATATGAGAGGCATATTTTTGAGTCCTTGCGTACTTATAGATGGCTTTATTCCACGCTCCATTCCTGATTATTTATCTGGGTTTAGAATTCTAAGTTGGAAATAATTTTCTTTCACAACATTGAAGAGATTGCTCTATCTCTGCTTGCTTTGAATGTTGCTGTAGAGATATCTATGATTCTTTTTTTTATTAAGGTATCATTGACATACAGTCTTATGAAGGTTTCACATGAGCAACATTGTGGTTACTACATTCACCCATATTATCAAGTCCCCCCACATACCCCATTGCAGTCACTGTCTATCAGCACAGTAAGATGCTATAGAGTCACTACTTGTCTTCTCTGTGCTATACGCCTTCCCTGTGACCCCCCCCCTACATTATGTGTGCTAATCATAATACCCCTTAATCCCCTTCTCCTCCTTCCCTACCTGTCCTCCCCACCTGCTTTCCCTTTGGTAACTGCTATTCCCTTCTTGGAGTCTGTGAGTCTGCTGCTGTTTTGTTCCTAAAGTTTTGCTTCGTTGTTATACTCCACAAATGAGGGAAATCATTTGGTATTTGTCTTTCTCAGCCTGGCTTATTTCATTGAGCATAATACCCTCTAGCTCCATCCATGTTGTAGCAAATGGTAGGCTTTGTTTTCTTCTTATGCCTGAATAATATTCCATTATGTATATGCACATCTTCTTTATCCATTCATCTATTGATGGACACAAGTTGCTCCCATATCTTGGCTATTATAAATAGTGCTGCAATAAACATAGGGGTGCATATGTCTTTTTGAATCAGGGATCTTGTTTTCTTCAGGGAAATTCCTAGGAGTGGAATTCCCAGGTCAAATGGTATTTCTATTTTTAGTTTTTGAGGAACCTCCATATTGCTTTCCACAATGATTGAACTAATTTACATTCCCACCCACAATGTAGAAGGGTTCCCCTTTCTCCGCATCCTAGCCAGCATTTGTTGTTCCCTGTCTTTTGGATGTTGGCCATCCTAACTGGTGTGAAGTGATATCTCATTGTGGTTTTAATTTGCATTTCCCTGATGATTAGCAACGTGGAGCATCTTTTCATGTGCCTGTTGGCCATCGGAATTTCTTCTTTGGAGAAGTGTCTGTTCAGATCCTTTTTTTAAATTAGGTTATTTGCTTATTGGGTGTTGAGGCATGTGAGCTCTTTATATATTTTGGGTGTTAACCCCTTATCGGATATGTCATTTACGAATATATTCTCCCATACTGTAGTACGCCTTTTTTGTTCTACTGATGGTATCCTTGGCTGTACAGAAGCTTTTTAGTTTGATGTAGTCCCATTTGTTCATTTTTGCTTTTGTTTCCCTTGTCCAAGGAGATGTGTTCAGGAAAAAGTTGCTCATGTTTATATTCAAGAGATTTTTGCCTATGTTTTCTTCTAAGAGTTTTATGGTTTCATGACTTACATTCAAGTCTTTGATCCATTTTGAGTTTACTTTTGTGTATGGAGTTAGAGAGTAATCCAGTTTCATCTCTTACATATAGATGTCCAGTTTTAACAGCATTTGTTGTTGAAGAGGCTGTCATTTCCCCCTTGTATATCCATGGCTCCTTTATCATATATGAATTGGCCATATATGTGTGGGTTTATATCTGGACTCTCTATTCTATTTCATTGATCTGTTCTTGTGCCAGTACCAAATTGTCTTGATTACTGTGGCTCTGTAGTAGAGCTTGAAGATGGGGAGTGTAATTCCCCCAGCTTTATTCTTCCTTCTCAGGATAGCTTTGGCTACTTGGAGTCTTTTGTGGTTCCATATGAATTTTAGAACTATTTGTTCTAGTTTGTTGAAGAATGCTGTTGGTATTTTGATAGGGATTGCATTGAATCTGTAGATTGCTTTAGGCAGGATGGCCATTTTGACGATATTAATTTTTCCTATCCATAAGCACTGGATGTATTTCCATTTATTGGTGTCTTCTTTAATTTTTCTCATGAGTGTCTTGTAGTTTTCAGGGTATAGGTCTTTCACCTCCTTGGTTAGATTTATTCCTAGGTATTTTATTCTTTTAGATGCAATTGTGAATGGAATTGTTTTCCTGATTTCTCTTTCTGCTAGTTCATCATTAGTATATAGGAATGCAACAGATTTCTGTGTATTGATTTTGTATCCTCAACTTTGCTGAATTCAGTTATTAGTTCTAGTAGTTTTAGAGTAGATTCTTTAGTTTTTTTTATGTACAATATCATGTCATCTGCAAACAGTCATAGTTTAACTTCTTCCTTACCAATCTGGATGCCTTTTATTTTTTTGTGTTGTCTGATTGCTGTGGCTAGGACCTCTAGTACTATGTTGAATAAAAGTGAGGTGAGTGGGCATCCTTGTCTTGTTCCTGATTTTAGAGGAAAGGCTTTCAACCTATTGCCATTAAGTATGATGTTGGCTGTGGATTTGTTGTATATGGCCTTCATTATGTTGAGGTACTTGCCCTCTATACCCATTTTTTGAGAGTTTTTATCATGAGTGGATGTTGAATTTTGTCAAATGCTTTTTCAGCATCTATGGAGATGATCATGTGGTTTTTGTTCTTCTTTTTGTTGATGTGGTGGATGATGTTGATGAATTTTCGAATATTGTACCAACCTTGCATCCCTGGAATAAATCCTACTTGATCATGATGAATGATCTTTTTGATGTATTTTTAAATTCGGTTTGCTAATATTTTGTTGAGTATTTTTGCATCTATGTTCATCAGGGATATTGGTCTGTAATTTGTCTATGGTCGTTCTTACTCCGGATCCCTTGAATGGGACTTGTTTTTGCTTTCTGGAACATTGTAGAATCTTATGTTTTTCTTTATAGTACTGAGAGTTCACAAAGATGAGCCTTGGTGTGAAGGTTTTCATTTGTTGTGCCAGTTTTGCTGGGCCCTTTCAGTCTGCAGCTCATGTCTTTCAGTTCAAGAATTACTTTGCTGATTTCCTCCTCTCTACTTTCTTTGTTCTCCTTTTTGAAACTTGTTATTTGGATGTTGGACCTCTGCAATTCCCACTCTTCCAACACCAAATGCCATGGTGTATTTTTTCCCTACATATATGTATAACATTAACAATATTATTCACAGCAGTAATGGTAGTATAACTCCATTCGGGTTCCTGGACCCAATTCCAGTGTGTATAAGTATGTGGGAGGGGAGTCTTCCCACACATAGTTAACCAAACAATTCTCGAACACCAGCATGGTGTTGGAGAAATCAACTCAATTCTGATGCTATATGCCCAGACACAGCACCAGATTCCTAGGTTAAGGGCTCTGTCCTACAAGACTGCCCTCCACCCTCCACTCCAGACGCTGGTTGCAAGCCCCAGGCAGTAGTTCCCTGTGCTTCTGACCTACCAGCTACAGATTGGAGGTTCCCACGACCTCCCCCTTAGCTTCAGTTAATTTGCTAGATCAGCTTACAAAACTCAGGAAAACACTTATGTTTACCAGTTTAATAAAGGATACCTTAAGGGATACAAGTTAACAGTTGGATGAAGAGAGACATAGGGCCAAGTCCCAAATAAAGGAGCTTCTGTCCTCGTGGAGCTTGGGGTCTGGCTTGGTGGTACGTGGAGGCATTCTGGTTTCCCATGTATAGAAGCTCTCTCCGACCAAGACGCCGGATCCAACTGAACAGAGCAGGCAGATCAGAGAGAGAGAGAGAGAGTACAAAAAGCTCTTCTCAGGGGTTTTTGTGAGAGTTTCATTGCATAGTCATGATTGACTAAATTATTGGCTATTGGCTGATACAGCCTCCAGCCTCTGCCCTTGGGTGGGGGTCCGAAAGTCTCTCATTAATATGACAAAACACCTGTTTCACCTTTAAGACTCTGCAGTGTTTTCATGAACCATGGATAAAGACCAACTATACCTCGGAAATATATATTTGGTCACATGAATGACCAAATATGTATTTCTTATTACTCATTATATGGCATCGTCCTAGACTATCATCTCTCTTTCTCTCTCTCTTTTTAATAGACTTCATTCTTTGGAACAGGTTTAGATTCACAGCAAAATGGATTAGAAAGTACACAGAATTCCTATATACCCACTCACTCCTGCACCCACAGCTTCCCCCACTATCAACGTCCTCCACCAGAGTGGTGTATTTCTTACAACTGATGAACCTATGCTGATGCTCTGTCGTCACCCAAAGCCCACAGTTTACATAGGGCTCCCTCTTGCTGCTGTACATTCTCCAGGTTTGGACAAATGTATCCACTATTATAGTGTCATTCAGAATACTTTTACTGCCCTAAAATTCCTCTGTGCTCTGCTGGTCATTTCTCCCCGACCCCAACTCCAGTAAACACTGATCTTTTTACTGCCTCCATAGTTTTGCATTTTCTAGAATGTCACATTGTTGGAATCATACAGTATGCAGCCTTTTCAGATTGGCTTCTTTCACTTAGTACTATAGGCATCTGAGGTTCCTCCATGTCTTTTCATGGCTTGAGAGCTCATTTCTTTTTAGTGCCGTATAATATTCCATTGACTGAATATAGTGCAATTAATTTATCCATTCACCCCTTGAAGGACATCTTGTTTGCTTCCAAGTTTTGGCAATTATGAAAAAAGATACTATAGACATCTGTGTGCAGGTTTTTGTGTGGACATAAATTTTCAACTTATTTGGATAAATGTGCTCTCTTAAAATTTTTTTCTCTCTTTTTAAAATCTCTCTCTCTCATTTTTGCTCTATTTTTCTGAAATATTTCCATAGCTTTGTCCTTGAACCTTTTTATCGAGTTTTAAATTAATCTTTTTTAATTTCTAAAACTTCTTTTTATGTTGATCTGTTTTATGACTATTCCTTTTTAACAACATCCTGTTCACATTTCATGGAAGCAGAACTTTTCTCTCAGAGGATATTGTTAGTTAGTTTTTCCCTCTTCTCTTCCTTGCATGGTCTTCAATTGCCCCACCTTGTTTTTTCCTTTGTTTTTTTATGTCTTCAATCTTCTGTTTCAGAGGATTTCTCAGATGTCTTGTAAACCTCCAAGTGATTCTGATGCACCTTAAAGTTTCAGAACCATTGCTACAGTATCTCTTAATCTCTTTGGAACTTATCATCCCAACTGAGATCCCGTCGAGAAAAACTACACATATTTCAGTATTTTTTTCCCCTGGAAGATTTAGAACTTTTCTCAGTTAAGACCTAGCACTTTTCCTGAATGAAATGCAATATGACAGTCACCTTAGAAGTTGTTTAACAAATTATTCAGCTCCTCTAGTGTGTTTATTTGTACCACCTTAAATTCCCACACTTTTGCCAATGCTCCTGTTATTTCTGTTTAGGTTGGAGAAAAGCCTGTCATTGGCCCTCAGAAACCTGATGCTGACCTTGGCTGTCCTTACCTGCTGGGCAAATGTAAGTTGAGGCTAATGTCCTGGACCCAGAGCAGAAATTATAGCCCACTGTGGAAGCATGAAGCAGGCCGGAAAGGGCCCTTTCCAAGGACAAACCTCTCGCCATTGTATTGTTGTTCTAAACAGGAAGATGAGTGTTTGTGTAGGAGTACTGAAGATATGAAAAGGGAAGCAAGGGCATAGGGTGTAGAACAGAGGGGGAAAATCAACTCATATTTAAAAAGGGCCATATTTTCTTTTCTAATAAAGATGTATTTTTATTTCAACACTATTTAAATTTATATATCTTAATTTGAGTTTGATTAATCTCTACATCATTTGGTCATTCAAACATTTTTTACAGTTTCTGTTGTCTGAGAATGGGGTGGGTACGCAAATATAAATAAGGGTGATTTCAAAAAGGGAAGGACCACTAGTAATAATAAGAGCAGCAATGGCTCCCAAGTGTTAGATCCTTGCTTAATCTGTCAAGTACTTCACATTTTCTCTTTGAAGTCTCACAACACCTTAGATAAGTCTTATTATAATTCTTCTAATGTTCCTTACATGAGAAAAAACATGATTTGGACAGTAAAGAAATTTGCCACATGTCACACAGCTTCAGGGCAACACAGGTAATAAGTTTTACAGCCAGGATTCAAGGCCAGTCTGTTGATGACTGTGTGGTCCACAGTCTTAACCATCAAACCACATGGCCTATACAGTAGATAGTCATTCACTTTTCAATCAAGTTTCTGCAGGACCCTATTATTAACTTAGACCCAACAGCACCCCGATTTGGACACACAAACCATTCCACTAGAATCCCCTGTGTCAGTTAGCTATTGGCAGAATAATGCTGTGTAACAAACCGCTCCTAGACTGAGTGGCTTAAAATAACAATCATGTAATATCTCAAGGACCTGCAGGTTGATGGGTGGCTCTGCTTCAGACTGTGGTAGGCAGAGGTCAGCTGAGCTGGGCTGGGCTGGGTTGAGTGGGTCTGTGGTAAGCCGCACATCTGTGTAGACTTCCTGCTTGCTCAGGTACTTTCCATGTGTGTTAATTCTAAGACTTGAAGAGATGGCAGCTAGGAGAAAGCCATTTGTAGCAATGGCAGAAATGCGAGAGGGCACACCTCACTGCCCAGACACGTTTCACATCTTTGTTTGTTTCATGTCTGCTACCATCCCAGTGTCCAAAATAAGTCTCTTGGTTGATCCCAAGGTCAAGGGGCAGGACTGCAAAGTCATATGGCAGAGAGCATAGATATGTGGTGGTGCTGGTGAAGAACTGATGTTAATAAATCAGTCTACCATACCTGCCCAAACCTAACATGTGCCTATAAATTAATGTGTGTTTGTGTTCCCATGCAGCTTATGGAATTACTATTAAATTACTATTATAATAATTAGAAAAGAATTATATGTACCTTGTAAAAGTACAGAGTTTATAGTCTAGTGGGAAGAGTAGACAATTAAAAAAAAAGAAAACTACTATAGAAGGAGTGTTAAAAGTTAAAGTTGTTTAATTGACTCTGGCCCTGAAGAATGTGGACACTTAATTAACTGGAGACAGATTCAGCATCTTTCTATAGCTTAAAAAAAAATATGTTCTCTTGTCCCTTAAGTTTCTGTAGCTCACAGATTTTGAAATCATTGTCTTATTCTTTAAAAGAGGGTCCAGTGTGATGATGTCGAGAGCTGGATGGTGTTAGCTTTATCACCGGTCCTTAAACTTCTGTACAATTTGAGAATTCCTTTTAAAAAGCGATGGGAAACCCACACAAATGAAAATATCAGTCTGTTAGGGTGCTGCGAATATGGGTGGTAACATTCTTTATTCTTAAAGGTCAAATTGGTAATGCCGCTTTCCTAGGCCTCGGGATCTGAGGACTTTCAGATCAATTAAGATCCTAGGAAAATAACCTGAGGCACTGTAGCACCATTTCTCTCTATCTCCCATAGATTCCCTGGTACTGCTGACCACTTCTAAATAGTTAAGCTTTGCGGCCTTGAGTTCCGCCCCCCTCCCCCAACCCTGGTTGGCCCTGGTTCCCCTCTTTACTCTGCCACCTTGTGGACCTCTTGGGAATTGCGTCTTCTGCTGTGAGTCCTGCTGATTCACCTAACTGATCTGGCTGCTCTTTTCCAGGGAATAAGGGTGGGGGTAGAAGAGAATTCTTCTCCCCAGAGTGACACTCACAGCAAAATGACCTTGCTCTTTGAGTTTTCCCATAGTTCCCCTTTAGGGACAATATCTGCAGAGGCTCAGCTGAACGGCGTTTGAATGGCTGTACCAGTATCACTCCTGAAAGGCCCTCCCCACTTGAGACCTTGAGCCAGCATCCCAAGGTGGGATACAGGCTGGTGACTTTCTCCTGTAGCACCTCCCCAGTCTTCCAGAGATTCCTTTTCTCTCTTTTTAAAATTATAATACAACCTTACTTAGAGCTTACAATCCAGTGGAAGAGACAGGTTTTAAAAAGTGAGCAAATAAAGAAAATATTTACACATTATAGTGAGCTTTGTGATGGAGAGTAAAGGTGGGGTGGAGGGCAGGGAGCCTTCATTAAGTAGGTTGGTAAAGACAGGCTTGCTTGAGCAAGAGAAATTTCAAGTTGAAACCTGAAGGATGAGAAGGATCCAGTCATTAAAAGAGGGAGGAAGAGCATGTACAAAGGTCCTGAGGTGGGAAAGAATCTGTTAAATTGCGAATAACTGAGTGTGCCTAGATTACAGTGAGCTGGAGGGGAGTGGTCCGTGTGGGACTAAAACAGCAGCAGTTACACATAACACAGGATCCTGTAGTGCATGGCAAAGATTCTGTTTTTATTTCTGGGTATAGTGGGAAGACTATGAAGAATACTTAAGCAGGGAGGTGATGAAGTCCAATTTCTATTTTACAGTCCTATTTTAAGAAGATCATCATTGCTGCTGCATGGAGAATGGATTGAAGCAAACAGGGAACTTGAGAGAATAGTCGGGAGCTTGGTGCTAGAAGTTGGGTGAAAAGTAACAGTAACGTAGACTCAGGTGGTAACAGCAAAGATGGAAGAATCTAGATCCGTGCTGTCCGATATGGTGGCCACCAGCCACATGTGGCTACTGAACACTTGAAATGTATGAGTGTAAAATGCAAACCAGATTCTGAAGACTTGGTGCAAAAAAAAAAAAGAGAATGTAAAATATCTCATTAATAATCTATCATGATTACATGTTGAAGTAATATTATTTTGGATATTTCATGATAAATGAAATATTTTTTCACAAAATGTGGCTACTATAAACATTTAAATTATAGTTTTTGAAAACTACATAAAAATAGAAGGGTGTTAATAGTGACAGTGCATAAAAACCAAATATCTTATTCTGAGCAACCTTGCTAACAATGCATGATTTTTTTCCTTGTTGACGATTGGTTCAAACTATCTTTATACCAACAGAGTAGACAGAACGTTTATGTTTAATATCAGTTACACAACATTTAAAATCAGTTACACGACAGTCACACAACATTAAACTTGGACAACTACAGATAGGGTATTGTTTTCTTTCGCACTGGCAATGTGACCACAAAAACGTGAGATCATTTCTCTGAATTGAGAATTTTATCCCAATAAATGCCACAAGCCTGCAAGACATATTTTATAGTATAATAATTTCTTTATGTAATATTTATACATGAGTTGAATTTAAAAGGACTTCACCCTCCTGAGATTTTACTGCCTTTATCAGAATAACCTTCCAGTCTTACTGACAGCATATTGTTCAAGGCCCTTTTGGGGCATAATGGGAAGAGCATTAGGCTTTAAAGAAAGAAGAATTTGGCTCTGCTTCAGCATCCCTAATGTGTGAACTTAGACATGATTTCACCTTTCTCACCCCCCTTTCTTATTGGTAAAAAGCAGATGGATAATGGTGCATAGTGCCAGCTGCTATGCAGTTCATGCTGTATCCCTCATCCTAATCAAAGCCTACAACCTAGGTACTGTTACCTCCTTTGTACAGGCAAGGAAACAAGTTCAGAAAGGGTGAGTGATTTACTGATGGCTACATTGCTAGAAAGGGGTGAAGCCTGTCTTTTTTTTTTGCTATCATTAGTGTACAATTACAGGAACAACATTATGGTTACTAGACTCCCCCCAATATCAAGTCCCCACCACATACCCCATTACAGTCACTGTCCATCAGCATAGTAAGATGCTTTAGAAACACTACTTGTCTTCTCTGTGCTATACTGCCTTCCCCATGTCCTCCACCCCCTACATTATACTTGCTAATCGTAATGACCCTTTCCCCTTATCCCTCTCTTCCCACCCATCCTCCCCAATCCCTTTCCCTTTGGTAACTGTTAGTCCATTCTTGGGTTCTGTGAATCTGCTGCTGTTTTGTTCCTTCAGTTTTTTCTTTGTTCTTAGACTCCACAGATGAGTGAAATCATTTGATACTTGTCTTTCCCCGCCAGGCTTATTTCACTAAGCATAATACCCTCTATCACCATTCAGGTTGTTGCAAATGGTAGGATTTGTTTTCTTCTTATGGCTGAATAATATTCCATTGTGTATATGTACCACTCTTCTTTATCCAGTCATCTACTGATGGACACTTAGGTTGCTTCCATTTCTTGGCTATTGTAAATAGTGCTGCAATAAACATAGGGATGCATATGTCTTTTTGAAACTGCACTGCTGCATTCTTAGCATAAATTCCTAGGAGTGGAATTCCTGGGTCAAATGGTATTTCTATTTTGAGTTTTTTGAGGAACCTCCATACTGCTTTCCACAATGGTTGAACTAGTTCACATTCCCACCAGCAGTGTAGGAGGGTTCCCCTTTCTCCACATCCTCGCCAACATTTGTTGTTGTTTGTGTTTTGGATGTTGGCCATCCTAACTGGTGTAAGGTGGTATCACATTGTAGTTTTAATTTGCATTTCTCTGATGATTAGCGATGTGGAGCATCTTTTCATGTGCCTGTTGGCCACCTGAATTTCTTCTTTGGAGAAGGGTCTGTTCAGCTCCTCTGCCCATTTTTTAATTGGCTTATTTGCTTTTTGTTTGTTGAAGTGTGTGATCTCTATGTAATTTGGATGTCAACCCCTTATTGGATATATCATTTATGAATATATTCTCCCATACTGTAGGATGTCTTTTTGTTCTACTGATGGTGTCCTTTGTTGTACAGAAGCTTTTTAGTTTGATATAGTCCCACTTGTTCATTTTTGCTTTTGTTTCCCTTGCCTGGGGAGACATGTTCATGAAGAAGTTGCTCATGTTTATGTCCAAGAGATTTGTGCCTATATTTTTTTCTAAGAATTTCATGGTTTCATGACTTACATTCAGGTCTTTGTTCCATTTTGAGTTTACTTTTGTGTATGGGGTAGACAGTAATCCAGTTTCATTCTCTTACATGTAGCTGTGCAGTTTTGCCAACACTAGCTGTTGCAGAGTCTGTCATTTCCCCATTGTATATCCATGACTCCTCTATCATATATTAATTGACCATATATGCTTAGGTTTATATCTGGGCTCTCTATTCTGTTCCATTGGTCTATGGGTCTGTTCTTGTGCCAGTACCAAATTGTCTTGATTACTGTGGCTTTGTAGTAGAGCTTGAAGTCAGGGAGCATAATTCCCCAGGCTTTATTCTTCCTTCTCAGGATAGCTTTGGCTATTCGGGGTCTTTTGTCGTTCCATATGAATTTTAGAACTATTTACTCTAGTTCATTGAAAAATGCTGTTGGTATTTTGATAGGGATTACATTGAATCTGTAAATTGCTTTAGGCAGGATGGCCATTTTGACAATATTTATTCTTCCTAGCCAAGAGCATGGGATGAATTTCCATTTATTAGTGTCCTCTTTAATTTCTCTTAAGAGTGTCTTGTAGTTTTCAGGGTATAGGTCTTTCACTTCCTTGGTTAGGTTTATTCCTAGGTATTTTATTCTTTTAGATGCAATTGTGAATGGAATTGTTTTCCTGATTTCTCTTTCCGTTATTTCACCATTAGTATAAAAGTATGCGACAGATTTCTGTGTATTAATTTTGTATCCCACAACTTCGCTGAATTCAGATATTAGATCTAGTAGTTTTAGAATGGATTCTTTAGGGTTTTTATATACACTGTCATGTTATCTGCAAACAGGGACAGTTTGACTTCTTCCTTACCAATCTGGATGCCTTTTATTTCCTTGTGTTGTCTGTCTGTCATGGCAAGGACCTCCAGAACTATGTTGAATAAAAGTGGGGAGAGTGGGCATCCTTGTCTTGTTCCCAATGTTAAAGGAAAAGCTTTCAGCTTCTCGCTCTTAAGTAAAATGTTGGCTGTGGGTTTGTCATATATGGCCTTTATTATGTTAGGGTACTTGCCCTCTATATCCATTTTGTTGAGAGTTTTTATCATGAATGGATGTTGAAATTTGTCAAATGCTTTTTCAGCATCTGTGGAGATGATCATGTGGTTTCTGTCCTTTTTGTTGATGTAATGGATGATGTTGACGGATTTTCGAATGTTGTACAATCCTTGCCTCCCTGGGATGAATCGCACTTGATCAGGATGGATGATCTTTTTGATGTATTTTTGAATTTGGTTTGCTAATATTTTGTTGAATATTTTTGCATCTATGTTCATCAGAGATATTGATCTGTAATTTTCTTTTTCTGTGGTGTCTGCCTGGTTTTGGTATTAGAGTGATGTTGGCCTTGTAGAATGAGTTTGGGAGTATTCCGTCCTCTTCTACTTTTTGGAAAACTTTAAGGAAGATGGTTATTAAGTCTTTCCTAAATGTTTGATAAAACTCATCAGTGAAACCATCTGGTTCAGGAGTTTTGTTCTTAGGTAGTTTTTTGATTACCAATTTAATTTCTTTGCTGGTAATTGGTCTGTTCAGATTTTCTGTTTCTTCCTGGGTCAGCCTTGAAAGGTTGTATTTTTCTAGAAAGCTGTCCATTTCTTCTAGGTTATCCAGTTTGTTACCATATAATTTTTCATAGTATTCTCTAATAATTCTTTGGATTTCTGTGGTGTCTGTAGTGATTTTTCCTTTCTCATTTCTGATTCTGTTTATGTATGTAGACTTTATCTATTTTGTTTATTTTCTTGAAGAATCAGCTCCTGCTTTCATTGATTCTTTGTATTGTTTTATTCTTCTCGATTTTATTTATTTCTGCTTTAATCTTTATTATGTCCCTCCTTCTACTGACTTTGGGCCTCATTTGTTCTTCCTTTCCTAGTTTCATTAATTTTGACTTGGAATGTTCAATTGGGATTGTTCTTCTTTCCTGAGGTAGGCCTGTATTGCAATATATTTCCCTCTTAGCATGGCCTTCACTGCATCCCACAGATTTTGTGGTGTTGAATTATTGTTGTCATTTGTCTCCATATATTGCTTGATCTTTGTTTTTATTTGTTCATTGATCCATTGATTATTTATGAGCATGTTATTAAGCCCCCATGTGTTTGTGGGCTTTTTTGTTTTCTTTGCATAATTTATTTCTAGTTTCATACCTTTGTGATCTGAGAAGCTGGTTGGTACAATTTCAATCTTTTTAAATTTACTGAGGTTCTTTTTGTGGCCTAGTATATGATCTATTCTTGAAAATGTTCCATGTGCACTTGAGAAGAATGTGTATCCTGTTGCTTTTGATGGAGTGTTCTGTAGATGTCCGTTAGGTCCATCTGTTCTAATATGTTGTTCAGTGCCTCTGTCTCTTTATTTTCTGTCTGGTTGATCTGTCCTTTGGAGTGAGTGGTGTGTTGAAGTCTCCTAAAATGAATGCATTGCATTCTATTTCCCCCTTTAATTCTGTTAGTATCTTTTTTACATATGTAAGTGATCCTGTGTTGGGTGCATAGATATTTATAATAGTTATAGCCTCTTGTTGGACTGATTCTTTTATCATTATGTAATGTCCTTCTTTGTATCTTGTGACTTTCTTTGTTTTGAAGTCTATTTTGTCTGATACAAGTACTGCAACTCCTGTTTTTTTCTCACTATTAGTTTCATGAAATATCTTTTTCCATCCCTTTACTTTCAGTCTGTGCATGCATGTCTTTGGGTTTGAAGTGAGTATATAGATGGGTGTTGTTTTTTATCCATTCAGTAACTCTATGTCTTTTGATTGGTGCATTCAGACCATTTACATTTAGGGTGATTATCGATAGGTATGTACTTATTGCCATTGCAGGCTTTAGATTCATGGTTACCAAAGGTTCAAGAGTAATTCCCTTACTATCAACAGTTTAATTTAACTCACTTTGTATGCTATTACAAACACAACCTAAAGCTTCTTTTGTTTCCCTCCTCCATTCTTTGTATGTTATGAAGCATATTCTGTAGTCTTTGTCTATCCCTTGGGTGACATCTATTTAGCCTTAGGAATACTTCCATCTATAGGAGTCCCTCCAAAATGCACTGTAGAGGTGGTTTGAGGGAGGTAAATTCTCTTAACTTTTGCTTATCTGAAAATTGTTTAATCCCTCCTTCAAATTTAAATGATAACCTTACCAGGCAGAGTATTCTTGGTTCAAGGCCCTTCTGCTTCATTGCATTAAATATATCATGCCACTCCCTTCTGGCCTGTAAGGTTTCTGTTGAGAAGTCTGATTATACCCTGATGGGTTTTCCTTTGTATGTGAACTTTTTTCTTTCTCTAGCTGCTTTTAAAAGTCTGTCTTTATCCTTGATCTTTGCCATTTTAATTATTATGTCTTGATATTGTCTTCCTTGGGTCCCTGTGTTGGGAGATTTGTGCACCTCCATGGCTTGCCTTCCCCAGATTGGGGAAGTTTTCAGCAATTACCTCCTCAATGACACTTTCTACCCCTTTTTCTCTCTTCTTCTTCTTCTGGTACCCCTGTAATGCGAATATTGTTTCGTTTGGATTGGTCACACAGTTCTCTCAATATTCTTTCATTCTTAGAGATTCTTTTTTCTCTCTGTGTCTCAGCTTCTTTGTATTCCTCTTCTCTAATTTCTATTCCATTTACCATCTTTTCTACTACATCTAATCTGCTTTTAAATCTCTCCGTTTTATGTTTCATTTCAGATATGGAATTTCTTAATGATTGAATCTCCATCTTAAATTCGTTCCTGAGTTCTTGAATATTTTTCTGTACCTCCATCAGCATGTTTATGATTTTTATTTTGAACTCTCTTTCATGAAGATGGGTGAGTTCATTTTCATTTGGCCCTTTTTCTGGGGTTTGTGAGATTTTGGTTTGACGTTTCGTATTTCTGTGTGGTGCCCAATAGTGTGCAGAAACTCCAGTTTCTGGAGCTGCTCAGCCCCTAGAGTGAGGTTAGGGGTCATAGGGGAGTGGAGCTGATGCCTGGGGGGAGGAAAGATCTGTTTCCTGATTCCCGTCTGTGGTGCCTGTCTCCAGCGTCAGAGCCAGTGGGCCAAGCACACTTGTGTAAGCCTCTGTGCCTTGCGTCTCTAGCCTTGTAGTTGGAGCCTCCCTCTGTCTGGCCTGACACCAGGGCATTGATTGCCAGTTTGCCAGCAGGTGCCTGCGGGCAGGGAGGAAGGCTCTGCAGGCTGTGTGTCACAGTGGGGGGCCTCGGAGCTGAGTAGGCAGCCAGGGGGATGGAGCACCTGGAGCTCCTCAGAGTTCCCAACCAGCTGGGCAAAGCACACCCAGACAACCTTGTCCAGCTCTCCCTTCTCCCGCACAGCAAACTTTGTGCAGACCCTGCCCCTTCAGCAGCCCTCTTGCTGCTAGGAAGCCTCTAGACTGCCCACAGTTCTTCTGACACAAAGCGGCCGGGTGTGGATGCCGTCCTCCACAAACAGCCAGAATGTCAGTCCCCCAGGCCCTCCACCTGTCCAAGCTCCCCAACATCCAGAGCACCACACAATATAGGCTTCCGCTCACAAAGCAGATCTCCAGGGCTAAGTGTTCAGCAGTCCCAGGTTTCCACCCCCTCCCGGCTCTGTTTCTCTTCCTCCTGCCAGTGAGCTGGGGTGGGGGAAGGGCTTGGGTCCCGCTGGATTAAGGCTTTTCCTACATTACCCTGTTTTGTGAGGTCTGCTCTGTTTGCGAGGTGTGTATGCAGTCTGGTTCAGCCTTCTTTCTTCTTGCTGTTTTAGGATTAGTTGTATTAATTAACTATATTTTTGTACTATTTGTGGTTTTGGGAGGAGTTCTCCGTGTCACTTCTCACACTGCCATCTTGAATCCTCTAGAATGTCTGGGCTCCTGCATTCTTAGGGTAAATTCCTAGGAGTGGAATTCCTGGGTGAAGCCTGTCTTTTTGAATTGATCTTTCTGGCTTCAAAGTCAGCTGAAAAAAAAAAAATTCCCCTCATTATTCCCCTTGCTAATCTCCCTGTCAACCTATGAAATTATTAGGAAGGTCAAATTAGATTGGTGAATGGGCTCTGGAAAAATGTCATAAAAATATGCAAATGCAAGACATTGTTACTTCTCAACAGAACAGTAGGAACATAAAGTGAAGCTACAGGTAGACACCAACTACTATAAGGGTGTATCTATATCTGTTTAAACAAAGTGAATCTCACATGTTGTTTTCTCAAATTCAGGCTCTGAAAGTCATATTTACAAAGGTATAGTTTCCTCCCTCAGGATGAAAATTTACAGGGGCTCAGAGGAAAATATTTGAGTGGTCATTCTAAAAACTCTGAGTCAAATGTATTTAGCATCATACGGTAAGTGTTTTCAGTGGGAGCATAAACAAGCCTCGGGCCGGATGTGGCTTCCTACAAGTCGGCTGGCTCATTCCTGGGGAGCTCATTCCGCAACAGGCTGGGAGAGGAACTGAAGGCAGGATGAAGAAACTATTTGTGCTTGCACTCTCTCTCACCTTCCTGACTTTCTGCTCAGGTGAGCTTTAACTCTGAAAACAGCTTATTGCTATACTGACTGCTGGAATGAGTCTATTTTATATTTAAAACTTTTTTTCATTTCAAATAATATGTACATATAACATTTCAATTTTTTTCCCCTAAGAGCAGTCTTCTAGAATTGCTTTAATTAGGGATGAGCTACTTAAAAATATATATACTTGAATAATAATTCTCAAAAACGTGGATCAATCTTCAACTATACCTTCTTTTACAGTTCATATGAGATCATCAGATTTGATGGACTTTTATTTAATAATATCATTTAGCGTTTGTGATGATGAAAACTTAATTTCAATCATGATACCATCTTTGAGGGACATTGTGTGATGATGAGGCTTAACATAATCTTGTCCCAACTTATCTCCTAATAACAACCTTATTTTGATTTATTGTATTGGGGATTTAAAAGAAATCCCACCAAAGAAAAACCTAAGGGATGAGAAACACATTGACAAGAGAACTGAGGAAACATGTTTTAAGAAATAAATTCATTAAAGTAACACATATTTAAAGGAACGGGCTGTTGTAATAGGTAGCTATGTTTCAGTTGCGCAGTTTTTGCACCGAGTTAACCATATTAGAGACAATTTAGAATTCCTCTCTGAGCCCTCTGGAATGCCACATCCTTTGGGACAGGTCCCTGTGAAAGCACTTTTGTGTTTTGACTGAAATTGAATTTGCAAATCCTCTGCCTTGGACTGCGAGATGGAGCATGACCTCCTGTGCCCCAGAGGCCCTCAGGCCCCTCCCTGACTTTTCCAGGGGCCTCCTGGATGCTGACTGAGAAGCAGGCCAAACAGCTCCTGAGGTCCCGGCGCCAGGACAGGCCCAATAAACCCGGGTTCCCCGACGAGCCCAGGCGGGTGAGTGCTGCTGGCTTCTGGCCCTGGGAAGGGGTGCTTGTTCCCCTCTGAAAGCTTGTTCACTGTGAAACCAAACCCAGGCTGGTCCCCACCCAGCATGGACTGTGGCTCGAGGTTGTGTGGGGGTCTCGGGTGTAAGGTCATCTCGACCTTTCACACCTTTTCTCCTCTGTGGGAGCCAGTTCCACTCACCTATTATGCACACAGTATTTAAAATAGTAACAGTGGGGTTGATGGTGGGCATCTGAGGATCCGGAGGGGCGCCTGGGTGTCATCCCTGAACAGGATATGAGAGATCTGTGCCCTCTAGTTGGTGCCAATCCCAGGGCTCGTTTGCCTTCTTCCTTGGGCATTGGGCAGCTGGACCTGGATCCTGGGTCAATGATGCTCTCTGGGTGGGTGGACTGTGCCTGCTGCCCGTGGGGTCCGTCCTCACCCCATGCCTTTGGTTTGGACCTTTGGCTTCAGCCTGTAGGTTTGTGGTGCCAGCTGCTTAGTCTGTCTGAACCAGAGTGCCCTCCCCTGCCTTCCTGCTGTGACTTGGAGTGGGTGCCACCCTGGCCCCAGCCCATTTGGACCTGGCTTTTCTCCCTTCCCCTGGTGGAAGTCTGACATTCCTGGTATTTTTACCCCACCAGGGTGCAGATAAGTAGCAGAGACCCTGGCAAAGCTAGAATGGGAAGTCGTTTTTGTGGTCCAGGCTGGTCTCCCACCAGGGCCCACTTCATGTGCATCCTCTTTACTGCATCTCTGTGTTAAGGCCCGGAAGGATCGGAAGTAGAATTGGCCTTTGCTCCCTGAAAAATCATGTGGATACTTTGATTTGTTCATTCAAAGAGGCAATATTGCAGAGTGGTGAAGAATTCTGGCTCTGGGACAGACTGGGCAGATTTTCTATGTAAATTTGGGGAAGTCTTCCCACACTTCTGTACCTTAGTACTCTCATCTATAAAATAGGGCCAATGACAAGTACTATTACTTACATCACTATAATATTATTATTACAAATAATAATGTAAAATAACTACCTCATGAAGATAAAGGAATTCATAGTAAGGCAATTAAAACAATACTCTGCAAACAGTAACTATTCCTTTGAGTATTAAATACTGGGGACCAGGGAGGTGCTGAGGCTGCAGAAAGAAGTCACTCGGGTTTCTGCTCAGAGCTGATGGCAGACATGGAAAAGTCAGCAAATGGCTATTTCAGAGGGGCTCAGAAAGGAATCAGGGACTTCAGGCTGTCAAGGGTGGACATGGTTTTGCTTTTGTTTTCTGGTAAAGAAATCAGATGTGGCTCAGGATATCTAAGTGCAGGGTGGGAGGAGATTGGGAGGTTCAAATTTTTCAAATCGGGGAGTGCAGACTGGAGCTTTATACACATGGTTTGAGAAGCTATTAGAGAGAAGAGGCCCAGGATTGAAGTCTGGGGACACCAATGCTCAGAGGTGGGCAGAAGAGGAAATCGAAGAGGCTGAGAAGGAATATGGGGAGCTTTTTGGAGAGGTCAAGAGAGTGTAGGGAGCAGGATGCCTGGCTCAAGGGTTGCTGGGGGGCTCTAACTGGCTCCCAGAGCTTTTGGTGTGATGTCTAGAAGGTTCATTCCAGAGGGTCTTCCTCTGGGGCCCTGGAGAGTCAGGAGAAGTTTGGTTCGGGGAGCTCCAAAGAAGCTGCCCGCATCCAGGTGCGCAGGGGACAGGCTCTACCCAATTCCAGAGTTGGCCGCTGATGTTTTCTCTACCAGCATCTGCCCCTGGCTTCTCTGAGCTCGGACTGTGGAACAGCAGCCTTGACAGAAATGAAGGCCTTTTGGCATTGGGCAGCAGGTGGGCCTGGACCACTGTATCAAGTATAATGTAGAGTAGGTGGGTTTGGACCATTGCAGCTCAGCTTCCTGCCTTCAATCCCCCTCCCGTGCCAGCCTACACATCACACTTGACTTGCATCCCCAAACCCTGCTCAGTGTAGTTCTTCCCTGTGCAGAACTTCCGAGAACTCCATCTGTTCCCTATTCCCTGGCTTCTGGTCGTCACCCACCCTCATCGATGACACCCTCTGCTTGCCTTCTACTTTGTGATTTTACTGAATCTGGCTCTTTTGGTTTTGTTGTCTTGGGTCATCTTTTCTAGGCTTGACCACCACCACCAGCTCACTCTCAACTGCCTTGAACCTGCCCAATTTAGTTTCTCTGTGATTCTCTCTTGCCTCTGAACCTACTGCTGACCTCACCAACCACTTCCCATCCTTCCTATGTCCAGCCCAGCCCTACAAATCCCTCACCAAGACACTGACCTCCATGTCCCGGATCTTCAGCCACTCATCCAAGTTTGGAAAAGTGCCAGCATGACCTACAGTTGAGATGTGAGATAAATACACAGGAAACTCTTTGGTGGCTAGTCTGCATCAGTAGTTCTCATCCAGGGGTGATTTTCCTCCCCTATCCACAGGGACATTTTTCAGTATCTGGAGACATTTGGGGCCATCACAATTGGGGGAGTGCTTGCTACTGGCATCTAGTGGGTTAAGGTCAGGGTGCTGCTAACATCCTAAGATGCACAGGGCAGCTCCACAACAAAACTGGTCTTGCCCGGAATGTCAGGAGTGCTGAGGGTGAGGAACCCTGGCTACACAATGCTGAGCAGCCTCTTTCTCTTTTCCTCTGTCACTTTGAATATCTCTTGCACCATCTTCACATTTATACCTACCCACACACAGCCCTAGCTGAATCACGTTTCGGTATCATAGTTTTCTAGGAACGTGTTTCTTAACCTTGGCTGCAAGCTGGAACCCACTGGGGAAGTTAAAAAATCTGATGCCTGGGTCCCATTCCCAGAGGGGCACCCGGAGTGTGGCCCAGGCATTCAGTGAGTGTTAAACCCCTGTGGGTGGTAACAGTGTGCTCTGAGGCCGAGAACCACCGTGCCAGGCATCTGGGAGTGAAAACCAGCTCAGGCAAATCCAAGCTGGGAACACAAAAGCTAACAGCATGAAACGTTTAACAAAGAGATAATGCTGAACTGACTGGTGCTGGGAGCAAATGTAATAGTTGTCCAGGCACAGTTCAGAAAAGGAGTGAGAGGGTCAGTGGTGCATGCAGAGAGGACTCCTGAGCAAGATGTGCAGTTAAGTACCCTTTACATGGACCATGTGAGCTAACCAAGCGCCGGCCACTGAAGATGCAAGATAAACTAGACATTCCTACTCTGTTCAGGGTGCCCGTGTCCATTGTGTGGAGACAGACGGAACCAGAGTTTTCCAGCCCCATTCAAGTTCTCTAACAAGGTCATCTCAGAGGTGAGGGGTCCTAGCTCTAACTGGAAGGAGGAGGGAGGCTGGGAAGGCTTCCCTGAGGAGGTGTTCACTCAGCTAAGCTTGAAGGATGAGAAGTTTTCAGACAGTAAAAGGGGTGGAGGTTAGGTGGGAAGAATATTCCACCCAGTGCAATTCCAGTCCATATTCTGCCACTCACTAGTTGTGGATTTTGGGTTTTGGACTTAGGATGAGTCATTTCCATTTCCTGGAGCCCAGTTTTCACAGTAGTATGCAGAGTTTGGCCCAGAATGTGGCTGGAAGCTTTATTCCAGGTCTCACACTCTCAGGTTCTGGACAGATCTTCAGGGACGACACAGGCTTCCTGGTGCCAGTCTTGGATTGGAGGCAGAGCCATGGCAGCAGGGCATGGACTTGGGGGAAAAGCAAGAGCAGTTTATTTAGAGGCCCCAGAGGGGTCTTGAAAACATCAGGGCCTCCTCTCATGCTGGCCCTGCTGCCGCTGTACCCCACATCCTAGACTTACTATTAGACCCATTCCCCCCTGTTTGGGCCTCACTGTTGACTTTTCCTTTTTATGGATTTACTGAGAGCAAAATGAATAACACCAATCACCTGCCATGTAAAAAGAGGCGATTTACTCCTTTTAACTAAGCATCTGACATCACATGGATCCTGGGCCTGCACCATTGTTGGATGTGAGCATGGGACATGGTGACCCCACACTTGTCAGCAGGTCATGAGAAGGCCACCAGTGGGACTGCTGGCCATGAGGAGGTCAGGGCCTGGCGAATAACTGCCCCACAGGCTCATGTTCTGTAGCATGGGAACTAGGGAGTTAAGCATGTAAGGCCCCTTGATTCCTGGGGAACCATACATCCCTGCTCTTTACATTTTACAAGGCAACTTCCTACCGTCCTTTATGTGAACCACCTGCTTAGATGGCCCTTTGCTGGGGAAAAGGGCAGGTTGCCTGCACTATCCTGTGTATACAGGATTGTAGATCTTGTGTATAAGGGTGTGTGTAGGTGAGAGTGTGTGTGTGTGTGTGTGTGTGTGTGTACGAGGGTTTGTGTATGGGTGTGTGCATGCGTGTTTTGGAAAAGGCCTTGCAGGATAATTTTTCAGAAGGTCGAGATTCCAATTCCCTCTTTTACTTTTGACTTTGACTCGAGTACCTTGACTGTATGGGATGACAGGCAATGGCAACAGAATGTGCTTTCAGAGCCAGGTTGGAATGCAATGGCTGTCGCAGCAGAGGTGGCTTTCATTCCCTACTCAGTGGGAGTCACCAGGGATTTTAAGTAGGGGAGTGATGTGATTAGAGGTGGTTTACAGGAGCCATTTAGAGGTTCAGGACACAACCTCTTAGATGCTGGCTTCCAGATATCATTATTCACGGGAAATAGAAAATGACATTTTTAAATATGTTATTGTGTCTTCTGGGTACCCTGGCATGGAGTTGCCTGGGATAAGCAAGTAAAGGGAGTGAACTCTGGAGAATGCATGTGGCCTTGGGAGTTGAGCCATCCAGGCTGTGGCATTTTGTTAGAGCAACCGGAACAGACCGAGACATAACTTAATTATTTAGCCCTTCCCAGAACAATGGAAATTTTAGGTATTTCCAGGATCCAGTGAAGATCCTTACACATGCAGGGGTTCTGCCTAGTTCAGTTATAAGAAACGGAATTGCAAAGTCAGAGATTTTATGAATTTTCATTTGAAATGAGTGCAGCCAAATTGCCGAACTGACTATACCAACTCCTGCCAACAGTATGTATAAGAATACTCAGCTCCCTGTGCTCTTACCAATACCTGATAATTATCAAACTTTGCATGCACAACTTTCAAGATGAAAATAAGTTTTGAAAGAAAATGCACCTATCTACACTTTGATCTGTACATGTGTAGGGAATGGAGACATGGTGCCAAACAATGACACTATATTCTTGGTGATAAGATTTGGGGTGAATTTTTACTTTCATCTTGATATGTTTATTGCTGTTACTGGGTGCATTAGTTTCCTAGGGCTGCTATAACAAAGTGCCACACATGGGGGGAGACTTGTAACAGTAGAAATGTATTCTCTCACAGGTCTAGAGGCTAGAAATTCAAAGTAAAAATGTTGGCAAGGTTGGCTTCTTCTGGGAACTCTCCAGAAGACTCTGTTCCATGTTTCCTAGCTTCTGATGCTTGCTGGCAGTCTCTGGTGTTCCTTGACCAGTCTCTGTCTCTGTCATCACATGGCCTTGTTTCCTGTGTCCAAATTGTACTCATTTTAGAAGGACATCAGTCATTGGATTTAGGGCCTACCCTCATCCACTATGACCTCATTTTAACTTGATTACATCTGTAAGGATCCTATTTCCAAAGAAGGTCACATTCACAGGTTTCAGATGGACATGAATTTTTGAGGGACAGTATTTAATCCAGTATACTCACTTTTTAATTTTCACTAAACAAATGTATAATTTTCACAAAAACAACACAGGAAAGTGGGTAAGAGTTGGACAGCAGATTGCTGGGTCTGAATCCCAGCCTACTACTTACAAGCTATCACTTCTTGGCCAAGTTGCTTCAACTCTCTAAGTCTCTGTTTCCCCATCTGTAAAATGGGGTGTGATAATAACACCTACCCCATATACTTATTGTGAGAATGAAATGAGAGAATGCATGCAAAGTGCTCTGTGCCTGATATTTAGTCATAATGTTAACTCTCATTCTTCTTCTTTTTAAAGAAGCAGCAGCTTAATAAATACTTCTTAAAATATAGCAAAATAAAAACCTTTATGACTACTCACCACTTGTAGGATAAAGGACAAGTGTCCTAGCCTGGGAGACAAACCAGCCCAAAGCCACCACTGTGTTCCATTTCCTGTCACTCCTCCAAGGTAAATTTATATTCCAACATCCCAGAATTTCTCATTGTTTTTCAAATAAGCTGCTTTCTCTCTGGTCTCAGAACCTTTTCACAAGTGGTTCCCTTTGACTGAAATACTTTTCTTCATTTTTCCTGCCTGATAACCTCATCTTTATTCTGAATGCCACCTTCTCCATCTCTCCCAAGCTGGTCCTGCCCTCCTAGTACTCACACACAAAATAATACTTTATATCTATATAGGTATATCTGTATGCGTGTACATTTTTAGAAAAAGTTCTAGAAATATAATCAGTTGGCTGTTAACTACATCATCTCATTAAGGAGCCTAAGATCGTAGGTGGTGATATTTATTTTTTAAAAATTGTTATTATTGTTTTATTGAAGTATAGTTGATATGCGATCTTATATTGGTCTCATGTATGCAACACAGTGGTTCAACAGTTACCTACATTGTTAAATCCTCACCTCAATTAGTACAGTTACTATCTGTTAACATGGAAAGACACTGCAGAATCATTGGCTCTATTCTCCATGCTTTACTACTGTCCCCGTTACCAACTTATATTATGATTGAGAATTTTTGTGCCCCTTTATTCCCCTCACCCGCCCTACCCATCAACCCCAACCCCTCCCCGTGGTAACTACCAGTCACTTTTCAGTGTCTATGAGTCTACTGCTATTTTGTTCCTTTTGTTTTGTTTTAAGATTCCACAAATTAGTGAAATCATGTGGTATTTGCCTTTCTCCACTTGGCTTATTTCACTGAGCAAAAGGCCCTCTAGGTCTATTCATATTGTTGCAAATGGCAGGATTTCTTTCTTTTTAATGGTTGAATAGTATTCTATCATGTATATGTACCACCTCTAATTTATCCATATATCTGTTGATGGCCACTTTGGTTGCTGTCATATCTTGGCTATTGTAAATAATGAGGCAATAAACATAGGGGTGTATATGTCTTTTTGAATCTGGGATCTTATTTTCTTTGGGTAAATTCCAGAAGTGGAATTACTGGGTTGAACAGTATTTCTATTTTTAGTTTTTTGAGGAACCTCCACACTGCTTTCCATAGTGGCTGCACCAATTTACATTCCCACCAAACAGTGTAGGAGGGTCCCCTTTTCTCCACATCCTTTCCAACACTTGTTATTTCTTGTCTTTTGGATGTTGGCCATTCTAACTGGTGTGAGATGATATCTCACTGTGGTTTTGATTTGCATTTCCCTGACAATTAATGATGCGGAGCATATTTTCACAGTGATCTTTATATTTGATGTTTGAATCTTTTTTTTTTTGAGTTTTCATAGAACAAATGTTTATTTTATTTTATTTTTTAAATATAATTTATTTTATTATCATTAATCTACAATTACATGTGCAATATTACAGTTATTAAACTACCCCTTCATCAGGTCCCCCCCACCAACCCCATTACAATCACTGTCCATCAGCGTAGTGAGATGCTATAGAATCACTACTTGTCTTCTCTGAGTTGTACTGCCCTCCCCGTGCCCCCCCAACATTACATCTGCTAATCGTAATGCCCCTTTTTCCCTCTTATCCCTCCCTTCCCGCCCATTTTCCCCAGTCCCTTTCCCTTTGGTAACTATTAGTCCGTTCTTGGGTTCTGTGAGTCTGCTGCTGTTTTGTTCCTTCAGTTTTTTTCTTTGTTCTTATACTCCACATATGAGTGAAATCATTTGATACTTGTCTTTTCGGCTTGGCTTATTTCACTGAGCATAATACCCTCTAGCTCCATCCATGTTGTTGCAAATGGTAGGATTTGTTTTCTTCTTATGGCTGAATAATATTCCATTGTGTATATGTACCACCTCTTCTTTATCCATTCATCTACTGATGGACACTTAGGTTGCTTCCATTTCTTGGCTATTGTAAATAGTGCTGTAATAAACATAGGGGTGCATCTGTCCTTTTCAAATTGGGCTGCTGCATTCTTAGGGTAAATTCCTAGGAGTGGAATTCCTGGGTCAAATGGTATTTCTATTTTGAGTTTTTTGAGGAACCTCCATACTGCTTTCCACAATGGTTGAACTAATTTGCAGTCCCACCAGCAGTGTAGGAGGGTTCCCTTTTCTCCACATCCTCGCCAACATTTGTTGTTGTTTGTGTTTTGGATGTTGGCCATCCTCACTGGTGTGAGGTGATATCTCATTGTGGTTTTAATCTGCATTTCTCTGATGATTAGCGATGTGGAGCATCTTTTCATGTGCCTGGTGGCCATCTGAAATTCTTTGGAGAAGGGTCTATTCATGTCCTCTGCCCGTTTCTTAATTGGATTATTTGCTTTCTGTTTGTTAAGGTGCATGAGTTCTTTATATATTTTGGATGTCAACCCTTTATCAGATACGTTTTTTATGAATATATTCTCCCATACTGTAGGATGTCTTTTTGTTCTACTGATGGTGTCCTTTGCTGTACAGAAGCTTTTCAGCTTGATATAGTCCCACTTGTTCATTTTTGCTTTTGTTTCCCTTGCCCGGGGAGATATGTTCATGAAGAAGTTGCTCATGTTTATGTCCAAGAGATTTTTGCCTATGTTTTTTTCTAACAGTTTTATGGTTTCATGACTTACATTCAGGTCTTTGATCCACCTTGAGTTTACCTTTGTGTATGGGGCTAGACAGTAGTCCAGTTTCATTCGCTTCCATGTAGCTGTCCAGTTTTTCCAACAGCAGCTGCTGAAGAGGCTGTCATCTCCCCATTGTATATCCAAGGCACTTTTATCAAATATTAATTGACTGTATATGTTTGGGTTAATGTTTGGATTTTCTATTCTGTTCCACTGGTCTGTGGGTCTGTTTTTGTGCCAATACCAAATTGTCTTGATTACTGTGGCTTTGTAGTAGAGCTTGAAGTCAGGGAGTGTAATTCCCCCTGTTTTATTCCTCCTTCTCAGGATTGCTTTGGCTATTCGGGGTCTTTTGTGGTTCCATATGAATTTTAGAATTATTTGTTCCAGTTCATTGAAGAAAGCTGTTGGTAGTTTGATAGGGATTGCATTGAATCTGTAGATTGCTTTAGGTAGTATAGCCATTTTGACAATATTTATTCTTCCTAGCCAAGAGCATGGGATGCATTTCCATTTGTTAGTGTCCTCTTTAATTTCTCTTAGGAGTGTCTTGTAGTTTTCAGAGTACAGGTCTTTCACTTCCTTCGTTAGGTTTATTCCTAGGTATTTTATTCTTTTTGATGCAATTGTGAATGGAATTGTTTTTCTGATTTCTCTTTCTGTTAGTTCATCATTAGTGTATAGGAAAGCAACAGATTTCTGTGTGTTAATTTTGTATCCTGCAACTTTGCTGAATTCAGATATTAGTTCTAGTAGTTTTGGAATGGAATCTTTAGGGTTTTTTATGTACAGTATCATGTCATCTGCAAATAGTGACAATTTGACTTCTTCTTTACCAATCTGGATGCCTTGTATGTCTTTGTTTTGTCTGATTGCTGTGGCTAGGACCTCCAGTACTATGTTGAATAACAGTGGAGAGAGTGGGCATCCCTGTCTTGTTCCCGATCTTAGATGCAAAGCTTTCAGCGTCTCGCCGTTAAGTATGATGTTAGCTGTGGGTTTGTCATATATAGCCTTTATGATGTTGAGGTACTTGCCGTCTATACCCATTTTGTTGAGAGTTTTAATCAGGAATGGATGCTGAATTTTGTCAAATGCTTTTTCAGCATCTATGGAGATGATCATGTGGTTTTTGTTCTTCTTTTTGTTGATGTGGTGGATGATGTTGATGGATTTTCGAATGTTGTACCATCCTTGCATCCCTGGGATGAATCCCACTTGATCATGGTGTATGATCCTCTTGATGTATTTTTGAATTCGGTTTGCTAATATTTTGTTGAGTATTTTTGCATCTACGTTCATCAGGGATATTGGTCTGTAATTTTCTTTTTTGGTGAGGTCTTTGCCCGGTTTTGGTATTAGAGTGATGCTGGCTTCATAGAATGAGTTTGGAAGTATTCCCTCCTCTTCTATTTTTTGGAAAACTTTAAGGAGAATCGGTGTTATTTCTTCTCTATATGTCTGGTAGAATTCAGAGGTGAATCCATCAGGCCCGGGGTTTTGTTCTTGGGTAGTTTTTTGATTACCAATTCGATTTCGTCACTGGTGATTGCTCTGTTTAGTTTTTCTGTTTCTTGCTTGGTCAGTCTTGGAAGGTTGTATTTTTCTAAGAAGTTGTCCATTTCTTCTGTTTTCCAGCTTGTTAGCATATAGATTCTCATAATATTCTCTTATGATTCTTTGTATTTCTGTGGGGTCCGTCGTGATTTTTCCTTTCTCATTTCTGATTGTGTTTATGTGTGTAGATTCTCTTTTTCTCTTAATGAGTCTGGCTAGGGGTTTATCTATTTTGTTTATTTTTTCAAAGAACCAGCTCTTGGTTTTATTGATTTTTTCTATTGTTTTATTCTTCTCAATTTTATTTATTTCTTCTCTAATCTTTATTATGTCCCTCCTTCTGGTGACTTTGGGCCTCATTTGTTCTTCTTTTTCCAATTTCAGTAATTGTGTCTTTAGACTATTCATTTGGGAATGTTCTTCCTTCTTTAAATAGGCCTGGATTGCAATATACTTTCCTCTTAGAACTGCCTTTGCTGCGTCCCACAGAAGTTGTGGCTTTGTGTTGTTGTTGTCATTAGTCTCCATATATTCTTTGATTTCTGTTTTGATTTGGTCGTTAACCCATTGATTAATTAGGAGAGTGTTGTTAAGTCTCCATGTATTTGTGAGCCTTTTTGATTTCTTTCTAAAATTTATTTCTAGTTTTATACCTTGGTGATCTGAGAAGTTGGTTGGTAGGATTTCAATATTTTTGAAATTACTGAGGTTCTTTTGTGGCCTAGTATGTGGTCTATTCTGGAAAATGTTCCATGTGCACTTGAGAAGAATGTGTATCCTGTTGCTTTTGGGTGTAGAGTTCTGTAGATGTCTGTTAGGTCCATCTGTTCTAGTGTGTTGTTCAGTGCCTCTGTGTCTTTACTTATTTTCTGTCTGGTTGATCTGTCCTCTGGAGTGAGTGGTGTGTTGAAGTCTCCTAAGATGAATGCATTGCTGTCTATTTCCTCCTTTAATTCTGTTAGTATTTGTCTCACATACACTGGCGCTCCTGTGTTGGGTGCATATATATTTATAATGGTTATATCTTCTTGTTGGGCTGACCCCTTTATCATTATGTAATGTCTTTCTTTATCTCTTGCTACTTTCTTCGTTTTGAAGTCTATTTTGTCTGATACAAGTACTGCAACACCTGCTTTTTTCTCTTTGTTGTTTGCATGAAATATCTTTTTCCATCCCTTCACTTTTAGTCTGTGTATATCTTTGGATTTGAGGTGAGTTTCTTGTAGGCAGCATATAGATGGGTCTTGCTTTTTTATCCATTCTGTTACTCTGTGTCTTTTGATTGGTGCATTCAGTCCATTTACATTTAGGGTGATTATTGATAGGTATGTACTTATTGCCATTGCTGGCTTTAGATTCGTGGTTACCAAGGGTTCAAGGGTTGCTTCTTTACTATCTAACAATCTAACTTAACTTTCTTGTTAAGTTATTGTAAACACAGTCTGATGTTTCTTTCTTTCTCTCCCTTCTTATTCCTCCTCCTCCATTCTTTCTATAATAGGTGTTTTATTCTTTGCCTTTAGTTAGTATTTGGATGGTCTGCTTTCTTTGCTATGATTTTATTTTCCCTGGTGACATCTTTTTAGCCTTAGGTGTGCTTCCATCTAGAGCAGTCCATTTAAGATATCCTGTAGTGGTGGTTTATGAGAGGCAAACTCTCTCAACTTTCGTTTGTCTGGAAATTGTTTAATCCCTCCATCATATTTAAATGATAATCGTGCTGGATACAATATTCTTGGTTCGAGGCCCTTCTGTTCCATAACGTTAAATATATCATGCCATTCTCTTCTGGCCTGTAAGGTTTCTGTTGAGAAGTCTGATGATAGTCTGATGGGTTTTCCTTTGTAGGTGATCTTTTTTCTCTCTCTAGCTGCCTTTAATACCCTGTCTTTATCTTTGATCTTTGCCATCTTAATTATTATGTGTCTTGGTGTTGTCTTCCTTGGGTCCCTTGTGTTGGGAGATCTATGAGCTTCCGTGGACTGCGAGACTACTTCCTTCCCCAGCGAGGGAAAGTTTTCAGCAATTATTTCTTCAAAGACACTTTCTATCCCTTTTTCTCTCTCTTCTTCCTCTGGTACTCCTATAATGCGAATATTGTTCCGTTTGGATTGGTCACACAGTTCTCTTAATATTCTTTCATTCCTAGAAATCCTTTTATCTCTCTCTGCCTCAGCTGCTCTGTACTCCTGTTCTCTGTTTTCTATTCCATTAACAGTCTCTCGCATCTCATCCATTGTGCTGTTAAGCCCGTCGATCGCTTGTCTGATTTCTGTATTGTCTTTCCTCAGTTCCCTCACTTCCTCCCTCAGCTCTTGCACATTTCTCTGTAGGTCCATCAGCATGGTTATGACTTTTATTCTGAATTCTTTTTCAGGGAGGCTGTGCATTTCCATCCCTTCAGACTCCCTCTCTGGGGTTGTCTGGTTGATTTTGGTCTGAACCATCTTCCTCTGTCTTTTCATGGCTATAGAATTGGTCACTGATAGTTGCCACGTATGTCAGGTGGGCTCTTTAAGACTTTAAAAAGAGAAAAAAAAAAGAGAGAAAAAAAGAAAAAAAAGAAGAAAGAAAGAAAAAAGGAGAAAAAGAAAGGAAAGAAAAAACAAAAACAAAAAGAAAAAAAAAAGCCCACCGGACGTAGATTCTGTGGGAATGCTGTAGGTGGCACTATTGCCCCACTATTCCACAGCTGTGAGTGCACCACTCCGCAGGGCCCTTTATCGCTCTGGTAGGGGTGGGAACGAGTAGGAGGCTGTTGATCTCAGTGAGAAGTGTAAGTATGGCTACGCTTCCTCAGTCGCCAGCTAAGATGTCTGAAACTCCCTAGGACTCCCAGCCTGCTGGGCTGAGTGTGCTGGGGTGATCCGGCTCCTCCGCTGGGCTCCTGTCTCTTTAAGACCGCTGAAGAAAGCGCGCGCTTTTTTTTTTCCTTCCCGGGAGCCAGCTGCAAGCACCCTGGCGCGTTCCCCGCTCAGATCCTGCCCCTCTGTCTCTCCAATCTACGCTGCACTGCGCAATGTGGGTCAGCGCTCCCTGCGCGGATCACCGGGGCTGGCTACTTCGCGGGGTGTACTTCCACTCCCTCCCGGCTCGGAATCCTCTCCTCTGGCCGGTGCGCTGGGGTGGGGGAGGGCTCGGGTCCTGCCGGGTCGCGGCTCTGTATCTTACCCGCCTCCTGGGGTGCCGAGTGCTCTCGGGTGTAGCTGCACGCTGTGCGCTTTCCTGTGTATTCTCGTCTCTCTTTTAGGAATAGATGTATTTGCTGTGTTTTCGTAGATAAATATAGTGTTGGGAGGAGATTTCTGCCTTCCTGCTCACACCGCCATCTTTCCGGAAGTTCCAGTGATGTTTGAATCTTAAACAATATGTTCCTGTATTGAATTATAAGTAAAAATTTAAGCCATTCATATTTATTATAGAAAAATTGGAAACTAAGCAGAAGTAAAAAGAAGGAAAGAAAATCCGGAATAGTCCTATTTTCTCTCCCAAAGGCAACATTGCCATTTTTTGATTTTTTTCTACTCTCTTTTTTTAATTGAAGTATTGTTGATATACAGTCTTATGTTGGCTTCACATGTACAACAAAGTGGTTCAACAGCCACCCTTATTATTAAATTCTCACCTCCTCTAGTGCGGCCACCATCTATCAACGTAGAAAGATGTCACAGAAATACTGAGTATATTCTCCGTGCTGTACTGCCATTCCCTGTGACCAATTTACACTGTGACTGGGATTTATTGTGCTCCTTTTTCCCTCTCACCCTCACCCACCTGTCCCAGCCCCTCCCCCTTGGTAACCACCAGTCACTTCTCAGTGTCTATGAGTCTACTGATGTTTTGTTCACTCTGTTTTGCTTTGTTCTTATACTCCACAAATAAGCGAAATCATATGGTATTTGTCCTTTCCTCCTGACTTACTTCACTTAGCATAATACCCTCTAGATCCATCCATGTTGTTGCAAATGGCAGGATTTCTTTTCTTTTTATGGCTGAATAATATTCCATTGTGTATATGTACCAACCTCTTCTTTATCCATTCATCTACTGATGGACACTTAGGGTGCTTCCCTGTCTTGGCTATTGTAAATAGTGAGGCGATAAACATAGGAGTGCATATGTCTTTTCAAATGAAGAATCTTTCTAATCTGTGTACATACATATATTTAAAAGTGTGATCATACTTCACCTGTAATTTTGTATCCTGATTTCCCCCTTAATATTACAACATGCACATTTCCCCATGTTACTACAATGATAATGACACTGAATTACCCTCTTTTGTTAGATAGTTGGATCATTTCCACTATTTTTTCTATTATAAACAACACTGAACATTTTTATTCTTAAAGTGCTTTTAGTATTTTGAAGTATTTGCTAAGGTTATATTCCCAGAAAACAGATTGCTGGATTTAAGGATATGAATATTTTTAAAGCTTTTAAAGCATATGTCATCAAACTGCTTTCCAAAAAGGTTTTTTTTTTTTAGCAACGTATGCTGTTGTCCTCCAAGAGAATGTTCCAGCAGAGGTTTTAACGTAAGGATATGATGGGAGCATGATCATGCTACCTTAAGTTGGAGAATAGTTGGCCATTTCTGGGGCAGGAGGAATGGGTGCAGTGAGGGAGGAACAGGGATCAAAAATGACTTGCAGATGTCTGTATGGACAACTTGGTGACATTCACTGGCATAGAAACCTGAGAGGAGGACCAGGTTGTCTGGAATGATGGTGTGTTTGAAGTTCTTCTCTTAGAGCACCTGTCTTTGTACTTGTTTTGTCTTTAGTTCTCTTAGTAAGATTTACCTTCAACGGTGCTCTTTTTGAGAGGCCTCCCACCCAACATGAATTAGAGCATCCCTCTCACACAGCACTCACAAGATTACTATTTTTGACTTTTCAAAAAGAATCTCTCCTACTAGATGACTCTAAGCTGCTCATGCAGATAGATGAACTATTTCTTTCACCTCTGGGTCTCCAGCACCAAGCACAGTGTTTAACATTTCACTAAATAAATGCTCATTGTACTTATTTCCATTCCTTTCTTTGCTTCTCTCCAAGAGAGTAATTTTGCAGGACTTAACTCTACTGTAGAACCTGGAAGTTATTTCAAAGAAATCTGTTTTATTGCCTCACTTAAATTCATTACATTTCTTCTAATCATCCCATACTTTAGGGAAGAAATCATTTGCCAGCTGCTGGGGTGAACCATGGAAATTCTTTAAAAAAGATGACATCCGAGTTAAAATTATGTCTTTGTGACTGTATTCATAAACCCTTGCGTGTCCTGGGAATATGGTTTCCATTTTGGCCTGTCTTCCTTTAAGGAATGTTCTTGTTGAGCAGGTATAAATCACGTTAGCTTTATTGTAAGTCGTCTTTATAAAATATGCTTTCATGCTTAACCCCTTGACAAATACAGGTAGTAACTCCATTACTCTTTAGTTCCTTATGATCTCAAATACTATTTTGGAGTGACAGATGTAAATTGTGCACATCCGCTGATCTGCCTTCCTTTAGGGCTAAGCTTTTTGCTGTCCCCGGGCGGTTAAGGCCCGAGTTCTCCTTCCGCCGCTGACGCGATTACTTTGATTTTACTAATGAGCAAGATAATTCATTCAAATGTTGATGAACCTTTAATTCCATGCAAATGTCACAGGAAGGATTTTGCTATCTTGAAAAACGTTCCTGTCTTGATAAATTAACTGTCTACTTCATGATTCTCAGCTTAGATCAGGTTCCAATAGGTATTAAATTTCATTATCCCACCACTCCCATGCATAGTAAAGGAGTATTTTCAATTGCCACTCTAATTACTGAGAAATCATTTCCTTAAATCATTACAGTTGGCACTGGACGTGGAACATAGATATTGGTTTTCGTTTTGCTTTAATTGTTTTTCCCCTCGAAGAAAGAAATCTATAAAAATTAAAACTTATTTTCCATCTACCCTTTCTTTCTCGATCCAGGAACATTTGAGATTATCATTAATGCCGGGTCATTTCTAATTCCGCCAACGTGATTGCTGAATTTGTGGGTTTCAGCAAATTTGCAATTCGGCTTTTCATCTTTGACTAATGATTGGTCGGTCCTTTGTGGCATATTCGTTTTCTTAACATTTTAAATAAACAGTGAAATGTCATGGAAACCAGGGCTTATTTCTTTCTCTATGTGTGCGTCTGTTTCAGTTGTTTTTTCTTCAATGATGATTTCAGCTGCTATTTAGGGGTGTGAAATATATATTCCTCTTTGGTGCTTTTTATGTACATTTGGCCTGAGCCATTGTAATAAGCACACTGGCACAGATGTCAAGGAACCTCCCAAGGAGGATTTAGTAGCATTATAGAGAAAGAACAGTCATTTCATTTATTCCTTCACTTGTTTGTACATTTCTCCAGGGAGGTTTATTGAGGTCCTACTATGTGCCAAGCACTAGGCCTCATGCTAGGTATACCTTGGTTTTGATCGCTGCCATCAAAAAACCAGGTGGATGTTTGGTTGAGCAGAACAGGGTTTTTAAATGAGTATGGGTGCAAACGAGCATATGATTATAAAAGGTGTATAAATGCTGTATATCCACAATGACACTTGTTGGTATCACTACCGATCTCATCAGAAAAGTCTAAGCCTAGCTGTTAGGCTTACGAGAGTAAATACAAGTCTTCCAAAATTCTGATTTCCCCTTGGGAGCTTGAATTTTATCATCGAGTAACTAGTACTGTCGGTTGTTTTCCTTGAAGGGAGAAGCTCACTTCCTTCATTTTTGAGAAGATATCTGCCAGACCCTCACACAAACCACATCCTGTTCAGTCCTCGACCCAGCCTCACCCAAGTGCTTTTCCTTGAGGAAACCCCTGTGCGTGGCTGCCTGCTCGCACTGCTGCCCCAGGGCATTCTTCAGTGAAACTGGCATTTTAAGAATGTTTTATATTTTATTTTTTTTAACCGTGAATGCGTGATGGTGAAGGATACAATGACTCCGGGGTACGGGCACCACCGCCCTGACTCCAGCTAAGGCATCAGTGTGACCGCCAGAGCACACCGTGAAAAGGCAAATCGTGTCTCAGTTATTTTAAAAAATAGTGTTGATTTCGTGGACCCCGGAGGGGAGCACAGACCATACTTTGAGGACTGCTGCCTTAGTCTTTCATTCAACAAGCATCTATTGAAAGTTTCATGTGAACAAGTTCCTAGGAGAGATGCTCTGTCCACACCTCTAGGCTTGCTCAGATCTGTCTTGTCTACTAGTAACCACTATTAATTGAGGAGAGCCTGATAAAGAGATTTTTGGCAACAGTGTGGGCAGGATTCAGGTCAACCAGCAAGAGATGATAAGGATCCAGGCTAACAGCCCTAGGCATGGAGGAGTAGAGAAGGGCGGCCCTCTGGGAGCTGGGGCCTTCTGAAGAGGGATGCTGCCTGCTGACCTGCCGAGACTCCTCAGGGAGGAGCCAGGGTCTCTCTACCTCTAATCCCAGCTGGTGTCTCCTGCACTGAACCTGATTGCAAGCACCAGGATGAGGGAGTCTGTGGTTGCAGCCCAGCTGAGTCAACCTCTCACTGCACAGGGCCAGGTGAAGGAGGGGAGAGGGAAAGGATTTAGAGGTGCCCATGGAGACTACACATTTGCACAGACCTTGACTGTATCATTGTATCATTCATTCTGTCAACCCAACAAAATAAATGCTTGTGCCATTCCCATCCTGCAGATGGACAAACTGAGGCTGGAGACGTAAAGCAATATTGACAGGGTCTGGATTTGAACCCACCTGACCTGGACCCAGTCTCTCCACCACACTGCCTGGTAAACAGGCAGGCAAGATGATACCGTGGGTTTCCTTTGGTGAGCTGCTTGCACAGAACAGTTGAATAAGCAACGCTATGTCCTGGGAAGTCTTTGTTCCTTATTTATAAGACTCCACACTGTCTTCCTGTTCCTCCCAATGACTGTTCTTCTGCCTAAAGACTCCCTGGACAAGACAGGGCAAGGCAGGGCAGGATTCAACCCAAAACTCACAAATGTGTCCCACAGGCTGCCAGGGAATCACTGTTGGGTCCCAGAGGAGCCTCTCACCATCCATCCCCACCCTGGCTGTCCCAGAGGCTCCCTGTCTAGGACAAGGGGTGCATTTTGATGAGTTAAACGAAAACAACAAGGATAACCAAAACAAAGTCAAGCTGCATGGGTCCTAGGGGAGAGGAAAAATATTTTGGAAAAATTGGACACCTCATAATTCATTCCTTTGCACAGTCATTAAAAAAATTTTTAATAGCTATATTTAATATAGGATGCAGACTTCCTACAGCATTTTCTAGAAACTGTAAAACTTAAAGTTCTAAATTGGACCTATTGTTAAAGCTTTATCAAAACCATAGGATGGTTTTCAAATTTAGTATTTTTATATCTACACATGCCAAGATAATTTAATCTTGTACAAATGTTACCGAATAGGACTACTCTTTCCCAAGGTGAAATGTCCCTTCTCTGATTAATGATGTGCTACTTTGGGTTACCTAAATGTGTTTATATGGATCAGTTTCATGCCTACTTTGCAATGGTTCACATTCCATAGTTACTGTACCTGTAGCTTTTTCAGGGCCATGTCAACAATATACACCCTCCAAGTTACAAATCATTCCTATCTCCATCTACTCCCTTTTGGGGAGAAAACAAGTTCACATACCATATGTGAGGCGATTCACAAGGCCACTCTGCTAAAAACTACGGTCCAGGCCAAATAAATCCCTGCTCTCAGGGAAAGGTCACTGTCAAACAGAGTGACCAGGGCTATGTTGTGGGGAGCTGTCAGGGAGCTCTGGAGCCACAGGGAATCTAAGAAGGCTTCCTGGAGGAAGTAACATTTAAGCTGAGGCCTCAAAAGTCAGGTAGGAGTGAGACAGAGAAAAGAGAAAGCATGGGGTGTCCAGGCAGAGAGACATAAGCTCAGAGAGAAGGGAAAACGTGGCTAGCCAGGGAAAGATGGACAGCAAAGTTCAAGGGGGCTGATGGTGAGAGAAGAGGCCCGAGGGATGGCGAGGCCAGATCACAGAGAGCCCCACAAACCACTCTGGGGAGTTAAAACTTTCTCCTGAGCCCAGTGGGAGCCATTCAAGTATTCTTGTAAGGAAACAACTATAAGTTGGATTTTTTTTAAAAGGTAAATTATAAAAAGAAAACAAAACACTTTGCAACAGGCTAAAGAGACAAAAACAGCAAGAGGGATTTTTCACATTCTTTATTTTTACATGCTTTTAAGTGGTCATATCTATCACTATTATAAACCAAATGAAACCAAAGTAGCCATTTAAAATTTTTGTATTTTAAAAACTCACCCTGGCAAAACACCTGAACAGACACTTCACCAAAGATCTACAGATAGCGTTTATGCAAGTGAAAAGATACTCCGCATAGTATGTCATTGGGGAATTGCAAATTAAAATGACAATGAGATACCACCGCACTCCCACTAGAATGGCCAAAATCCAGAACACTGGCAGCAACAAATACTGGTGAGGATGTGGAGTAATAGGAACTCTCATTCCCTGCTGGTGGCAATGCATTGCCGTCACCTTGGAAGATGATTTGCAATCTGATGAAACTAAACATACTCTTAACCATACAGCCCAGCAATTGTGCTCCTTGGTATTGACCCAAAGGAGGGGAAACTTAAGTCTACACAAATGCCCGCACATTTACAGCAACTTGATTCATAATTGCCCAAACTTGGACGCAACCAAGATGTTCTTCAGTAGGTGAATGGATAAATTAACCACGGTACGTCCGGACATTCAGCACTAAAAAGAAACGAGCTGTCAATCCATGGAAAGACATGGAGGAACTTTAAATGCATGTTACTAAGTGAAAGAAGCCAATCTGAAAAGGCTGAATATTGTCTGATCCCAATGATATGGCATCCTGGAAAAGGCAAAACTGTGGAGACAGTAAAAAGAGCTGTGGTTCCCAGGGGTCGCGGGAAAGAGGGATGAATAGGCAGAGCAGGGCAGTGAAATTACTTGTATGATTCTAGAATGGTGGATTCATGTTGTCATACATTTGTCCCAACCCATAGAATGTACAACACCAAGAATGAACTCTAATGCAAGCTATGGACTTGGGGTCAATGTAGGTTCATCGATTGTAATACTCTGGTGGGTATGTTGATGGGGGAAGGCTGTGTGTGGTGGGGGGGATTTTGCTATGAACGTAAACCTGCTCTAAAAACTGAAGTCTATTAAAAAGAAAACAAAACAAAAAAGTCAAAATTCTCACCCTGGCTGTGAGATGGCTTGGAGAGGATCAAGGCAAGGCAAGAGGCAGGGAGGACCCTCCAGAGGAGGGGCAGGAATCTAGCAGGAGGGCTGAGTCTGAGACTGGACAGAGGCCATGCGGATGGAGAGAAGGGATCCAGGAGCATCCATGGGATTTAGCAGCTTATTAGGTGGTGGGAGCAGAGGGAGTCGATGAGCATGCTGAGGCTTCTGGCTTAACTAGTCAAGTGTGCCATGACAGACGACGCTGGTAGTCTGGGGGTGCCCACGGCTGCTTGCTGGTTTGCACCAGGAGATGGAGAGACAGGTATGAGGGGGCAAAGAGATGTTTATAACTAAGACAAGACAAGTAGCACTTCACTCTTATTTAAGGAACAGCCTGTTGATTTATCATTCTTCTGTTTTATATATCATTTATATGAGATAATTCAGTGAGAAACACTGTACAGAAAACTCACCACCTGAACTGGTTTTGTTGAAGACCCAACGCTTGTGGGGAAGAGAAGGCCTACTCTAAACCTGGAGGCAAGACTCATGTCAATAAGGGGCAGGTCCTGAGCAACTGAGAGATGAGGGGGAGACATCACTGCATGCAAAGGAAGCAGCCACTCCTCCCACTGCCAGGTCACCGTATTCAGTGTTTTTGGCGGCTGGCTCCTCTGCAGCCAACATCAGTACCAGCTGGGGTTTGTGCTCTCTGCCCCCTTCTCCTGGCAACTGCACATCCCAGCACCCCACCATCGTGGGGGTCCAATCCTGGACATCATCTGTTAGTTGTCACCTCCTGCCTCTTCCAGGCAGGCGGTGCTGGTGGAGGCCTGAGGAGAGACGTGTCCCCTTTGGGCAGCATTTAGGAGCAGAGATGGTGGGGGGAGGTGGGGCATGGGGTGGAAGGCAGAGTTAGGGATGGAGGGTGGGCAGTGATGAAGACCTGACCTGCAGATGAGGCAGAGACGGAGGGAGTGCCTCTGAGACCCCTTCAGGAGGCGGACTCAGTCCTTACGCGCAGTCTCATGTCAAGTCTAAGGGTGAGGGAGGTGATGACGCTCTGTGTTCTGGCTTTGGACCCTGAGTAGTTGGAGATACTGGTCCCAGAGACAGGCAGCACTGGATAATGAGCTGTTTTCTGTTGTAGAGATATCAGCATGGAGGGCTGGCTACATTTCACAGAAATGGAATCATACAGTATGTGGCTCTTTGTGACTGTCTTCTTTCACTTAAAGTAATGTTGTCAAGGTTCATCCACATTCTGGCATGTATAAGTGCTTCGTTCCTTTTTGTTGCTAAGTAATATTCCATTGTATGGACATACCATTTTTATTTATTCATTTGTCTCTTGATGGACATTTGGGTTGTTTCTACTTCTTGGCTATTCTAAGTAATGCCGCTCTAAACATCTTTGTACAATCACACATTTTCATTCCTTTTGGATAGTAACTAGGAAATACAATTGCTGGGTCTTATGATAACCATGTTTAACATTTTGAGGAACTTACAGACTGTTTTTACAAAATTTCCACTATCCTTGGTAGCATTTTTTTTTTGGTTTAAAAGTATATTTTGTTTGATAATAGTATAGCAACTTCAGCTTTCTTGTAGTTATCCCTTGCCTTTTAAAAAAGATGATTTGATCACAAATGCATACAGCCATAATGATATATTATTTAGTTATGCATATTTTGAGCTTTTAAAAAATGTGTCACACTCTGTCATATTCTTGGACTTGCTCTTCTCATTCAACATGCTATTTTTAAGACTCATGTATGTTGTTTATGTAGCTATAGTCCATTTATGTTCACTGCTGTATAATATTCCACAACATGACCTTACCATAATTTATTTATTTATTTATTTTTATAGTTTATTTTGGTATCATTAATCGACAATTACATGTGCAATATTATGGTTATTAAACTACTCCCTTCATCAGGTCCCCCCCACCAACCCCATTACAGTCACTGTCCATCAGCATAGTGAGATGCTATAGAGTCACTACTTGTCTTCTCTGAGTTGTACAGCCCTCCCCGCGCCCCCCCCAACATTACATCTGCTAATCGTAATGCCCCTTTTTCCCTCTTATCCCTCCCTTCCCACCCATCTTCCCCAGTCCCTTTCCCTTTGGTAACTATTAGTCTATTCTTGGGTTCTGTGAGTCTGGTGCTGTTCTGTTCCTTCAGTTTTTTCTTTGTTCTTATACACCACATATGAGTGAAATCATTTGGTACTTGTCTTTTTCAGCTTGGCTTATTTCACTGAGCATAATACTTTCTAGCTCCATCCATGTTGTTGCAAATGGTAGGATTTGTTTTCTTCTTATGGCTGTATAATATTCCATTGTGTATATGTATCACATCTTCTTTATCCATTCATCTACTGATGGACACTTAGGTTGCTTCCATTTCTTGTCTTACCATAATTTATTTATCCATTCTTCTGTCAGTGGACATTTGGTATGGGTTCAGTGTCCTGCTACTACAAATTTATTGCTACTATGAACATTCTTATACACATCTTCTCATATAAGTTTCTCTTATTCTCAAACTGACTAGCAATGGCTGGGAACTTGCTAGAAGTGCAAATTCTGGAGTCTTACTCCAGGCCATCGAATCACAAACTCTAGGGGTGGGGCCCAGCAGTCTGTTTTAACAAGCCCTCCAGGTGATTCTAATGCCTGATAATGTTTGAGGACCATTGCTCTAGGGTATAATTGCCTAGTGAAATTTCTGGATTGTAGGCAACCAATTGTTTTCCAAAGTGGCTGTACTATGTTACAGTCCATCAGCAGTGTTTGGGAGTTCCGCGAATGCACGCCTTCTCAGCGCTAGGGTTGTCAGACTTCTTTATTTGTCCACCTAGTGGGTCTGTCTGACTGATCTTTCCTACAGAGAGGCTCCTCCCCTCCCTCACCTGGCTGTTCTCCATCTCAGAACCACAGGGACGTGGCCCAGAAGGCCCCTGAGCTGTCACTCTGGGTGAAAGCCTGTCTTCTGTGTGGTTTGTTTTGCCAGGAGTACATGCACCACCTGCTCAGCCTGGAGCGCCGCGCTGAGGAGCAGTTCCTGGAGCACTGGCTGAACCCTCACTGCAAGCCCCACTGCGACAGGAACGTGGTCCACCCCGTGTAGGGGGCGCAGGCCAGCCTCCGGTATGCTCCTTCTCCCAGGCCTTCTGTTTAGGGAGACAGTGGTGGAGAACACATACGTGGGCTCAGAGGCCTTCAAGGACACGATGTTAAGGGAACCGGCTGGTTAGCTCATTATGGGTTGGGGAGTGACAACAATGAGGCAGGAGAGATAGGAGGCAGCCAGGTTGAGTGCAGCTCTGAGGGACCCCAAGGGAGCCCAACCCCGGCAGTCTCATGCAGAGATCCCCCAAAGACCTATTTGCTGCCCAGAAAAGGTCTCTCCGGAATACAAACCTGGGGAAGTGTGGCTTGTTGAGACTTGGGTCTTTCTAGGGGGTGGGGGGTCGCATCCATGGGCTCGAGCAGTGACATGCATCACAATCCTTGCCACTGTCACCAGGATCAGCAGTCTCTTTATTGCCTTCCCTTGGCCCTCCAGGCTGGGAATCGCTCAGCCTGCCCTTTCCATCTTCCCTTGTCCTCTAGGTTGACACTTTGGGTCCACCTGAACTGCACTGTTCAGTGTTCCCAGAACCCTGCACACCCCACCTTGGCACCTGGGTTCCCACGTGAGGCTGCTCGCCTCTTCTCTCCCTGTCTGTGTCCCTCTCCCTCCTCCTCTCCAAATCCTATTAGATAAAGCAGCAAAATCCCTACAGAGGTTAAACCTAGTGAGTTCCTTTCCTCCTCTGTAATTTTAATGGACTAAGCAGGACAGGATAGAATTGAGGGGTTTATTACCTGTGGTTCAGAGAAATCTCACATCTTCGTGGTTGTTGATTTTGTATTACTATGAATTGATACAGGAACACTCCCTTTGGAGCACTGCTCTCCCTAATTTCCAGTGCGCTCTCACAGAAATTCTCTCACTGGAGCTTATTAACACCCCTGGGTCACTGCAGGGCATGCACTTTAACCCTGTTATACAGAGGAGCTAACTGAGCATGAGTAGGCTACTAACTCATGCTAGACAGTGGTTGGTACGTCCGTCCTCAGATAGCTCCAAATCCTGCACATTTTGTGTGGCTGGTGCTGCTGGGGCCTGTGTGTGTGTGTGTGTATGTGTGTATGGGGGGGTCATGGTGCCTCTGAGGGGCATTAGCCAAAAGTGAGAGGAACACTGGCTAGGAGTGGAACTGAAAGTCTGCTCTTGAGGGGCAGGGTTTGGGCTGATATCCCTCTTTGGTCCTTTCAGCCCCTGGTGCTGTACCAGGCCAGACCTTTGTCTTCCCCTTGCACCCAGGACCTCTGTTCTGTACCACTAGAAGCCCTCACTTGGCTTCTCCCAGAAAACAGAACTGTGGACTGTGGTTAATCTTCAACAGTGTCAGGGTTAGGGGTGCCAACCCTAACCAGTCAAAAATCCATGTATAACTTTTGACTCCCCCAAACTTAACTACTAATGCCTACTGTCGAGCCTACGGAGGCCTCACTGATAACATAAACAGCTGATTAACATATATTTCGTATGTTGTATGTATGATATACTGAATTCTTACAATAAAGGAAGCTAGAGAAAAGAAATGTTTTTTTCAAATTACTGCACATTTCCAAAAATCCCTCCCCCCAGATTTTCCAATATATTTATTGAAAAAAATCCGTGTATAAGTGTACCTGGAAGAGTTCAAACCCATGTTGTTCACGGGTCCGATGCAGTTAGGAGCTCAGACACTGGAATCAGCTGACTTGGGTTTGGCTCTCCATGTTCCCACTCTGTGGCCTTAGGCGAGTCATCAAGCCTCTCTGAGTTTCTATTTCTATATCTGTAAATTGGGGCAGTAAATGATCTCTGGAGCCTGGCCCGTGGTACATGACTCCATATATGGAGGTACTATTACCACTATGTAGGCCAGGTGAGGGGAGAGGTTTCTGGATCGAACGAGCCCCACAACAGCACCCTCCAACGGGTGACAGGGGCCTCTGCCTCTGGGTAGGGTAGGCCCTGCTGGTGAGCCAGGCCCTGGGGGGCTGACTCATGCCAAACACAGGATTCCACAGAGGCCTCACTCCAGGCAGCTCCCGTAGACGCTAAGACAAGGAAGCCGTGGCTGGAGGGATATGTCAACTTGGAATTGGAGTCAGAGAGCATTCAGATTGTAAGTCTACTTGGGAAAAAATTCCCAACTTCTGTCTCAGTTTCCTCACCTGTGCAATGAAGGTAATAAAAGTTCCTCCCTCACATGGTTGTTCTGAGAATTAAAAAGTCAATGCATGGAAAAGAGTTGTGCTTCCCTGGCACATGTATAGGAAGCGCTTAGGGAATGCAGCCTGATGGCCATTTCGTCCTCCTCCTCTCCCTCCTCCCCACGAGCTTCCTCCTCCTCCTCTGCCCTCCTCCCTGCTTCTTCTTTCTCAACATCCTCATCATATTAACATTTATTTTGTGTTCATCTCCAGCAAGGATTCTGAGAAGCAATGACCTGGATACTGTCAGAACAAGATGAGGCTCCTCCTTTCATTTGTGTCTCAACTGTGGAAGTGGATGTCTTCAGAGCCTGTGAACCGTGGGCATGGCAAAGGTTTCCTTGGGGATTGATGGCAAATGGATATATGCCGCTTCATTTTACTAATCTGCCTAACTCCTTAAAATGAATAGCTTTCAGTACAGAAGCTCCCCCCACAAATGGCCTTCTGGGTAGGAGAACCTTACCTGGGCTGATGGAGCTGGCGTCCTCAGAACAGGGGTCGTGGCAGGCGGCCTGCCCTCCGCACTCTGGGGGGCCTTGTGCCGAGCAGTGACACACATCCCTTGGGGCTGTGCCGCTCTTTAGGTCACCTATTTTTCCTCTCTCCTTTCCTGCTCTAATAAACATCAGTGTTAAACCTGGTTTCCGTGGTGTCTCCTTTCCTTTCCCTCCAAGAAGAGAAGCAAAGGTTTCCCTTCCTGTTTATGAGTCCCATGCTAGAAAACTATACTTCTTTGAATAAATGAATGGATGACAATACAAACCCCTAGCATTTTTTCATAAGGGCCATTTTTTTTTGGAAAGAGATTATTTGCCCAAGGACAGAAACTAGAGCCATAACTTAATACCTGGTGCATATGCCCTGGTCTTCTAGCCAAGGAGGCATTTCTTTTGGCAAGTGGGTTGTAGCCCCTGTATCTGACTGCCCCTCGCCTGCCCATAACCCCCAGAATCAGAGATTGCACTGTCCAAGACCAACAGAAGCAGAAATTGGGAGGCCAAGGGAAAGTGGGCTCAATAGTCTCAGGGAGCATCTGGCATCCTCAAAAAAAGGTAAGGAGAGATGCCCATACACCCAAGGCTACAGAGGAGGGCCTGTCTCAGGGGAACCAGGGCGGTGGGCAGGGGTGGGGGGGTGGAGGGTCTGTCTAGGGAGAAAGTCATGGAGCTTCTCAACAATGATGATACCAACTTTTATGCATACTATGGAGAGTGTGTCCTGCGTAAGCATATCCATCATGTGTGTCAAGGGGAAGAGGTTAACAGGCTCTGAAAACTAAGTTCTGGCAATTAGTTACAGCCTAACCCTGCACTAGGATTTTTACATACAGTACCTCATTTAATCATCATGCCTACTCCATGCCTTAGATGTGGTTATTATTCCCACTTTTTAGATGAGAAAACTGAAGCTGGCAGAATTTAGCTGTGTATTTGTTTTCTTTCTTGGCTGTAACTAATTGCCAGAACTTAGTTTTCAGAGCCTGTTAACCTCTTCCCCTTGACACACATGATGGATATGCTTACGCAGGACACACTGTCCTGAGGCCCACAGACAGAGAGGCCGGAGATCTTCAGTCACACTGAGCCTCCTGCAACTTCACCTTCCCCGACTTGCATCTGCTTCTCAGATGGCAGGTGAGTGAGAGCAATAGTGCTACAGGCCAAACTTGACAGCAGCAGAGATCAGTGGTTCAGAATACAGGCTTGGAGCCAGACTGCCTGAATTCCAGTCTAGGCTCTATTGCTAACTAGCTGTGTGCTCTTGGGCAAGTTGATTGACCTCTCTGGCCCTCAGCTCTCTTATCTGTAAAATGTGAGTAAAAATAGTACTTTGTTCAAATGTTATTGTGATAACTCCTTTATTAAGTAACCACTCCATAAAAGTAGCACTTACTATTTAAAAAAAATTCTTGGACATTATTTATTAATCAAGATAAAGTCTCTCTCTCTCTCCTTCCCTCCCTTTATTTATTTATAACCTTTTATTTAGGGAAAAGGCAGAGAGTATTTGAGTGGCCCAGACTAGAGGGGGCTGCCCCCTTACTTAGAGTTTTCACTTTTACATTATTAAACCATCCTATCCATGAACATGGTCTATCTGTCCATTTATTTAGGCCATTTACAAATGTCCATCATTAAAATGTTATCATTTTCTTTGAAAAGATTGTGCATATGTTTTGTCAGCATTATTTTTAGATACTTGCAGGACTTTTAAAATTATAACTAGAATTTTCTTAAAATTACATTATGTAGTTGGTTATACAGGTTTGTAAAGGAATAATATTGATCTTTATATGTGGATTGTATCCATTTACCTCTCTGATATCTGTTATTAATTCTAATAGTTTGGAGTTTTGAGAGGATTCCTACATATGACCTTTTCATCTCTCACAAGTTTGGAACAAATTGAGAAGTAGAAGCAGGAGTCAGAGTAAAAATTATCACCTTTCTTATCAAGAGGTTCTTTGGAAAATATGGATTACATCTGTGGCTATAAGGGGCTCTTTAATATTTTCCCCATAATTAGATATACCCAGTCATAGCCAGGCATGGAAAATGCAGGTATCTCGTGTGGGGGCTGCCTTTGTAAAAATCATGGAATGGGGTTGCAGAGAATGAGTGCTTCCCGCAGGCAGGCTGGTTCCCCAAGACAGTGTAGAGCAAAGTGCTGAACTGTGCAGACCTAGTTCTTTCTCCAAACTTGATAAACTTGGGGTGGAAGAGAATGCAAACAGAGGCCAGGGGTGTTGTTCTAATGCAGTTACCACCGTGAAAAAAGATGAAATAAATGTCCCTTACATATTGTAGCTTTCATTGCATTTTCTCTAGAAAATCCTACTGCCCATGACAATGTTGTTTGCTATTTTACAGTCCATATACCTCTTGTTAGTTTTTTCTATTTTATTGCTGTAGCTAGGTCTCCAGGAATTGTGTTGAACAGATGTCATAATAGTGTGCCTTCTTGCCTCATTCCTCTCTTTAAAGGCAATAAATATGATTGCTATGGTTTTGGTAGGAAGTTATTATCAAGTCAGGGAAGTTCCTTCCTATTCTTAGTTAAAAAAATAGTTATAAGGAATATTTAATTTTTTGAATGCTCTTTTGCATTAATTGAAATGGTGATATTATTCATAATAATATTAAGGTGGTAATAATTAATAGTCTTTTTTATCGTTAACCCATCCTTGAATTCCTGAGCTAGTGTGGCTTCTCAGGGAAGGCTCCCTAGACCAGGTACCTTCAATGACTGTGAAAGAATTAGCTGGACAAAGGAGATGGAGATGAAGATGAAAGGTAGGGAAGCATGTGAATGTGGGTGAGGAGAGTTGCTGCAGGAAGAGGTAGCAGCAAGTGCAAAGGCCCTGAGGTGGGAAGGAGCTGGTTTGTTTGAGGCCATAGTAGACTCACCTCCAAGGATATAAGGTAGGTTATCTGTGATGAGGAGGTAAGCCAGTAAATTTCATACAGCCCAATTACCCTTCACCCCAAGACCTGTAAACTCATATGATAAAAAAAATAAGTCTCTGCTTCAGAGATTTTTCAACTGATGAAAATTGACAATTCATTTTTTGGAGTAGTTCAGTTTTCAGGTGGTTCAAATTTCTCTCTTTTTATATTAAATGTGGGCCTTGCCTATCTTCTATCCTGGTCATGTCAAGGTTCTTTTTCTCTTGTGGTTTAATAGACAGCAGAGAGCAGTCATTCTCAAAATGTGCCTCCCCCTGCCCCACCTCTCAGTGCAAGCAGGAAATTGTCAGACATGAAAATTCTCAGGCCCCACTAAGACCTTCTGAATATGAAACTTGCCTGAGGCCTAGCAATCTGTGTTTAAGTGAGCCTGAGTTTGAGAACCACTGGGTTGGATCTTTCGGGAGCTTCCTAAAGCTTTCTGATGTTGTGGAAAGAACCCAAGATTGAGAGCTAGGAGGCCAGGTTCTAGTCCATTTCACTTATTTTTCCAACAAATGTGTTCTGAGTGCCTGCTGTGAGCCTTTCACTGTCCTAGGCCTTGGGGACTCAGAGATGGTAAGACAGAGGAAAGCTGATTTTTTAAACAAAAATTGTAAAATTCAACAGTTTAACCATTTTAAATTATACAGTTTAGTGGTATTTTGTGCATTTACAATGTTGTGTAACCATTACCACTACCTAGTGCCAAAACATTTTATTACCTCAAAATGAGACCCCATACCCAGTAAGCTTTCACTTCTATTTGTTTCTCTCTCCAGCCCCTGGCTACCACCAGCCTGCTTTCTCTCTTTATGGATTTACCTATTCTGGACATTTCATATACATTGAATGATACAATATGTGGTCTTTGGTGTCTGGCTTCTTTCACTCATTATGTTTTTAGGAGTCATCCACGTTATAGTGTTCCCTTTTATGACTGAATCATATCCATTGTATGGATATACCACATTTTGTTCTCATTCATCAGTTGATGGACATTTGGGTTGCTTCCATATTTTAGCTATTGTGAAAAGTGGTGCTGTAAACATTCATATGCAAGTTTTGGTTTGAATACTTGTTTTTGGTTTTGGAGGGTACATGCCTAGGAGTAGAATTGTAGGGTCTTATGGTAATTCTGGGTTGGACTTGTTGAGGAACCACCAAACTGTTTTCCATGAGGGCTGCACCATTTTACATTCCCACCAACAATGGTTGAGAGTTTCAATTTCTCCAATTCCTTGCCATCACTTTTTATTTTCCCTTAAAAAAAATTACAGTCATTCTAGTGGGCATGAAGGGATATGTTATTGTGGTTTTGATATGTATTTCCCTAATGACTAATAATTTGAGCATCTTTTCATGTGCTTATTGGCAATTTATATATCTTCTTTGGAGAAGTGTCTATTTTAGTCTTTTGCCCATTTTAAAATTTGGTTGTTTGCCTTTTTATTGTTGAAGGGCTGGTGGTTTTATAATGGCCAGAGCAGAGTTTACTAAGGATGGAATCTTGGACTAGTTACTGACCCTCTTCTGCTTCAGTTTCCTCTTCCATAAAATGGGGATAGTAATAGAACCTATGGTAAAGGATGGCTGTGAGGATTAAATAACCTACTGTGTGTAAAGTTCTTGGAATTTTGCAGGGCAATTTGTGCTCTGTAATCAATAGCCCTTATTATACATGAGATGAGACTGACAATAGTAACTAAACAAGAAATTACCAGAGACTAACCACTGCTGGGAAGAAAATAAAACAGTGATGCAATAGAGTGACTGGAAGGCTATTTTAGGCTGGGTGGACAAGGAAGGCTTTTTGGAGGAGGTGACACTTGAGCTGATACCGGAATGACAGGAAGGAGCCAAGTGCATGAAGATCCATGCACAGGAAGAGCATTCCAGGCTGGGGGAACATCCAGGGCAGAGGAGGCCCTAGGACAGGAACACGCTGGTCAGTTCAAGGAGCTGCTGGAGAGGACAGGGCTGCTGGGAGAGGGGCTGCATGGCCTGGCTTGCAGGGACAGAAAATGGGGGCGTGAGCTTCAGAGAGGAAGCCTGGATGTCATTTGGAAAAGCCTTCCATTTCTCATGTTCAGAGTGGGGCTGGTTATACCTTTCTCAGGCGGCTGTCCTGAAATTCAAGTGGGATACATTTACTTAGATAAATCTAAATATATTTTAGATGGTATTAATCATAGGCATGCGGCATAGGTAATCCCTGTGTATTGGGCAAAAAAGAGTGTGGGTGTGTCTGAAAATACCCTCTCATGGGGGTGGTAGCAGAGAATATGACCTGGTTTTTTTTTTAATAATTTATTTTGGTATCATTAGTCTACAATTACATGTGCAATATTATGGTGATTAAACTACCCCCTTCATCAGGTCCCCCCCCAACCCCGTTACAGTCACTGTCCATCAGCATAGATGACCTGGGGTTTTTTTGTCTTAGCCTTGAGATTCATGCAGCCTCCTTAGCCTCTCTCCCACCTTCCCACCTTCCTTACATCTTCCTTTAAGGTACAGTCCCACTGGGCTTTTATTGGGTGCCCTCTATGTGCCAGGCATGAGGCTCTGAAGGTGAATGATATGGACTGTGGCTTCAAGGAGCTTCAAATAACACCTTCCCCACAAAGTTTCTTCCTGTGAGGCACTGCTGAGCATTTTATCCTTAGGAGATAAAGGAAATAGGGGAAGAACTTGGGTTTGGAATCCTGGTCTCCTTACCAGTACCCAGGGGACAGTTGCTGAGAGCGCTCTGAAACCAGACTGCCTGGACTTAATGCTGGACCCACCACTCACTAGTTATTTAACCTCTCTGTGCCTTGGTTTTCTCTTCACTGAAAGGGAGGTAATAGTAATACTTGTAGGGTCCTGATGAGGATTCATGTAGTTAATTTTAATAGAGGTACAACACTAGAAGAATGCCTGGCAGGTAAGTGCTATGTAAATGTTTGCTTATTAAAATAAACAAAATCAACAAAAACATTAGCTTTGTGATCTGGGCAAGCCCTTTGATAGCCAGAGCCTTGGTTTCTGAATCTGTCTGTTGGTGCTACAGTGGGGTAGCATGTGCATAGCGCCTGGCACCAGGGGGGTCTCTACACAAACTCCAGCTTCCTTCTTCCCATTCAGCAGAGTGTCCTGCTGGGACCCCATCGGCCTTTCTCACAACTCCTCAAGACCAGAAAAACAGGCCTTTATCTGTAGCCCAGCGCCAGCATCCTGAAGGATCTTAGGAAATCTATGCTCTGTGGAATTGGAAAAGAATAAATTGGAAATGGGGTTGTGTGTGTGTGTGTGTGTGTGTGTGTGTGTTGGGGCATCACGCGCCCCCAGCCAGGCCCACACACTGCTGCTCCCAAGAAGGAGCGATGTATCCAAGTCCCCAGCGAAGGCAGGGCGCAGGGGCTGCGAGGGCCCAGATGGCCACTAGGGGTCAGTGTGTCTCCGCAGCAGGCGACGCAGGCCGCTTACCTGATTGGGGCAGGCGCCCACTGACAGTTCCTGACAGTTTGCACTGTCTTCTGCTTAACATAAAAAAAAAAATTAATTAAAGTATCTTTCTCCGTACCAGAGAAGGGAGCCCAGACAACCGAAATAACAAGCTGACTCTCTTTGCAGGAAAATGCAGAAGGTGGTTAAACCGTCCCGTCCTTGGCATTCCTGGGCTGAAGGACTAAGAATCCAATTGTGGTTTCTGCTCTGGTTATCTTGGTGCCGCCGAGGGTGTCACGGGGAAAATCTGCTGAATTCTTCCTTTTCTATTTTCTGCCTCGGTGAGGGGGAGGGCGTTAATGCCTGCTGGCAGTTACATGAAACTGAGATGGATGGTAATGGGGTGTGTTACAAACAAGGGCAGGAAATAAAGTGTCATATTTTCTGGAGGGTGAACCGCTCCCCGGAGACAGAGAGGCAGGATTCTATCGAGGAGACACTTTGAAGAAAAAAAAAAGAATATAACCCTGCATAATCTACTCTCTCTCTCTTCTTCCCTTCCTGGTGCCTCTCGGGAGAAACACAAATTCAGTCTTATCCCAGGGCTGCCTAATGGACAAATAACTGGGCACCAAAAAAAAAAAAAAGAACTCTCAATTCCTGCTTAAATGTTTAGTTTTTCCTCAGGCTGAGTCTGGAGATTAAGAAGGCTTCAGGACTTGGAGGTAGACTTCATAACATCAGAGCTACCTGCCTGGAACCCAGTTCCTGTCTGCTTGCTGTCGCCTCCCATCCTCAAGCCCACTGACTGGCATTCCAAATGCCCTGGAGCTGGCCCCTTCCCCGTGCTTTTGCACGTGCAGGAAACCACCTCACCCCATTTCCTCCATCCTTGTCACTCTCCTGCATGACACCTTCTCTGATTCCTTCAGCTCCCACCTGCCTTGTGCCTCTCGTCCTCCACTGTCCCTTGTGTAGACCTATGTCACAGCGCTCTTTGAAGGCTTGGCTGCTAACTCATTCTTTGTGTGCCTAGCACCTGGTACAGTGCCTGAATCATTGTTAGTAGGCACCTGATATATGCTTGTGAATGAATAAATGATAATGTCCCACACCTCTGCTAGAAAGAATAATGGCCAATGTTTATTGAACATATTCCCTATCTTAAATGCTTTGCATGCTTTTTGCAAGATAGGAAATAGCATATCATCATCAACATTATTATCATATCATCTCTATTTTACAGATTTGAAAGTTGAGTCTCAGATGAACAAACTGGCTTGGCCACAGAGCCTGGCAGCCACAGAGCAGGGATGCAGAGCTGGCGGCTGGAGGGCTTCTGCCGGCTTGGATGGTCCATTCCTTGGCACCTGGAGTCCTCGCGTGGCACTTCCCACTTGCTGACTCATGCTGGTGTAAACCATGCGAGTTCCTTGAGGCCAGGACTCTGCCTGCAGCTTCTTGTAGCCCTCAGGAGCGAAAAGGCCTATTCAGGAACTGGGCCCCCGGGTTTGGCTTTGATTTGGACTGAATGCATCCCCAGAGGGCCCAACTACTTTTGGACTCTGGAGCCAGGCTGCCTGGGTTCAAATTCCAGCTCTGCCACGTATTAACTGGACCAATCACTAAACCTCTCCGGGCCTCGGTTTCCTCAGCTGCAAAATGAGAGAACACTAGCATCTATATCATAGAGCTGTTGTGAGGATTGAATGAGTTAATGTATTTGTGCTGAATGGTGCTTGGCACAAATATCTATTCCCTGTTGGAGACGCTGGATACAGAATATCTGCTGCCATTTCTAAACTGTTTGTCCCCCTGTGGTTCATCAAGTGTCTGTGGGCCTCACAGCTCCCTCTTTTTCATTTAAAAAGTAGACATTCCATTAAAAACAAACAATAGACCAAACCAACAGTCTTGTGCCTCTGAGATGACAGGGTAAGGCAAGCGTTTGGCATTCTGCCTTACCATCCACTTTGTGTCACTTATTAACAACATACAAATCAACAAGGGATGCCCATATAAGGCCTGGTATTCAATACATTCGGTGTATGGCTGCTTTGGGTAGACATACGCTCACAATTAATGAAGCCAGCCGGCTTCTCCGGATAGCTATAAATACCCTAGGAAGAGAAATCCAAGACCAAAGGCTCAGGACACCCCAGCCGTCGGGCACCAGCTCCGGCTCTTCCTGTGCATGGTGCAGCATGACTCGGTACTCACTGCTTCCTGAGAGCTGGGGGGGCCCACTGTGGCCACATTGCTGCCAGTGTTCCCAGGGGTGTCACCAGATACCACATTCTCTAAGCCCAGAAGGCATCTATTCAGTTTTCTTCCAAAGGTGCACAGAGAGCAGTGGGGATGGGGTGCTCAGACGGCTTGGGAGTGATTCTCACAGTTATCGCTCAGTCTCCAAATATTTATGGAGCACTTGTTATATATTTGGGCACCACGTGTGGGGATTAGGTGTTGGGATATTGGTGGGATAGCTCCATGGAGGGTGTAGCCTAGTGGGGAACAGCTAATGGACCGGAGGTGCTCTTATGCTGAGCATTGTAAGGAGGCCCGGGTGCTGTGGGGTTTCTGTGCGGGTGACGGGGCCTTACTTTGGCCCAGTGATCAGGGAAGGCTTCCCAGGGCCCTGATGGCTAAGCTGAGTTGTGAGGAATGAGTCGAGAGAGGTGACAGCCTGTTTCCCACTAGGCTGATGTAAGACCCTGAGGTTGAGGAGAGCATGGAGGAAACGCTATAGGGCAGAAGGAAGAGAAGGACAGGGCAGGGAGAGTGAGGTGAGGTGCTCACAGAGGTAGGGAGGGTGTGTCATACAGAGTATTGACAGTCATGTCAAGGATTGAAGATTCATTATGAGGGTTAATAGGATATAACTGAAGGATTCTAAGCTGTAAAAATAAGGTAATAACATTTACATTTAAAAAAAAAGGGGTAGCCACAAAAAAGCATGAAATCTTACCATTTGCAACATGACTGGACCTAGAGGGTACGATGCTAAGTGAAATAAGTAAAACAGGGAAAGGCAAATACTGTATGATTTCACTTATATATGGAATCTTAAAACCAAAACAAATGGACAAACAAAATATAAATAGACTTATAAACACAGAGAACAAACTGGTGCTTGCTGTAGGGGAGGAGGGGTGGGAGATGGGCTAAACAGGTGAAGAAGATCAAGAGGTACAAACTTCTAAGTATAAAATAAGTCACAGGGATGGAAAGTACAGCATAGGAAATATGGTCAATAATATTGTAATATCTCTGGGTGGTGACAGATGGTAACTACACTTACCATGGTGAGCATTTGGTAATGTATATCATTGTTGAATCACTATGTCATACACCTGAAACTAATATTCTGTATCTACTTCAATAAAAGAAGAGAATTTGAAAAGAAAAAAAGCTGCTTGTAGCTGCAATGTAGATTGGAGAGGATTAGAGAGAAGCAAAGTGGTCCTGCGAGGACCTCTAAAGCAGGCTGGGGGAGAGATGTGGGGGCCTGCTGGAGGGTTGGAAGAGGAACCACAGAGGCCTCCCAGGTGCTGGGTTTAAGGAAGGGAGCGGGTGGTGGGAAGGAAATGCGTTTGGGGCAGAGCAGATCGTATGTTCAGTTTTGGACACGTTGAATTTGGGGTCATGGAGCGACATGAAGGTGTGGGTATTGGGTAGAGTCTAGGGTGCAGCAGATAGACTGGGCTGGCCCTTTAGACTGGGAGTCACTGGCTGTGGAGGGCATTTAAAGCCACAGAGTGGATGAAGTGGCCCAGCTGAGTGAGCAGGTCAGTCCTGGAGTGGAGAAAGTGAATGGCACTCATGGAATTGGAGGGATTGATAAGGGAAGATAATAGAAGGTGGGGGGTCGGGCTGTCCTGCAGCACAATTTAACATTTGTCTGGGTCACCAGTCTTAGGTAGCAAATCAATTTTTGCACTGTTATGGCTTTGGAAGAATAGCAGTGACCTGGGCCCTTGAAATTTCACTTACCTGATGGGAATTTGGAGACATTTCTGAGTCTGGGGCAGCTGTCTAATCCTTCTTGGGATCTAAAAGTCATGGGTCCTTTGCTGCTGCTTTTCCTTGCTTTGCTGAAATTCTTCCCACCTGATCTTGTTAGAACAAGGACCCCTCCTGGGTGCTCTTTCTGTCTCTGATCCATTCTAGTACTTCCTAGGCAGCCTTTGGGGCCAGGAAGGGATTCCTGATGAAAGAACGTTTTGGCCATGGTGGGTGGTGGGGAGTCTGTGTCTCTCTGTTCCCTCTCAGCTGGTGGCCTGATTTGGTATGAACCACCAGTTAGAGCTGCTTTGGAAGGAAGGTGCCTCTCAAAGATTTGAGCATTTAAATGCATGACCTTGCCCTTGTCCTCTGACCTTTACATTTCCTTTGGTTCTGTCTTTCCATGCTGGTGGCATGGGAGATGATTTTAAGTGGTAGATGGACATGACATGAAATAACATTAAGTCACTATGAAGTAATGAACTTACTTCATTTTCACTCCTGCTTATGGAAAGGAGAAAAACCCCAGGATGTTTAAAACTCTTACTAATCTTTCCTTTTAACAAGAGTGAACAGGTCCCTGGGGCCAGGCAGAGCAGTCAACTTGGCCCGCTATCTAGTGACAATGGCTTTATTTTCATTGAATCTAATTTTTTCTCTATTACCTGTGATACTGGCTTGCTTTCACAGCTGTAGCGCTGTTCACTGCATTTTCCCAGCTCTGCTTTATGGGGTTATTTCCTGCCTCAGCTAATCTGGCCTATCTTGACTGCTGCAGTAATGATGAAAAATATTCTTTGGAATAAACATATTTGAGTCATTTCACCATTGGAACACAGCTATGACAAAATATATGAAGGCAATAACATGAGTGGCAAAATCTGGAAAATGATAGATGAGATGATAGAATTTTTAAAAGGGGGCTGACCTAATTAGGATGATCAGCCATCTCACTTTTCCTGGGATTGTTTCTGGGATATTGGACTTTCAGTTTTAGAACCAGGAAAGTCCCAGGCAAACAAACTGGGATGAGTGGGTCAGCCTGGTCCCAAGTGAAACTAATTAATTATCTTCTCCAGTTGGTCTTTTTTTAAAATTAAGTTATTATTGATATACACTTTTATGAAGGTTTCACATGAAAAAACAATGTGGTCACTACATTTACACATATTATCAAGTCCCCACCCATACCCCAATGCAGTCACTGTCCATCAGTGTAGTAAAATGCCACAGATTCACTGTTTGCCTTCTCTGTGCTACACTGTTTTCCCTGTGATCCCCCACACCATGTGTACTAAACAAAATACCCCTCAATCCCCTTCTTCTACCCTCCCCACCCACCCTCCCACACTTCTTCCTTTGGTAAACACTAGTTCCTTCTTGGAGTCTCTGAGTCTGCTGCTATTTTGTCCCTTCAGTTTTGCTTCGTTGTTATACTCCACAAATGAGGGAAATCATTTGGCACTTGTCTTTCTCCGCCTGGCTTATTTCACTGAGCATAATATCCTCCAGCTCCATCCATGTTGTTGCAAATGGCAGGATTTGTTTCTTTCTTATGGCTGAATAGTATTTCATTGTGTATATGTACCACACCTTTTTTATCCATTCATCTACTGATGGACACTTAGGTTGCTTCATATCTTGGCTATTGTAAAAAGTGCTGCAGTAAACATAGGGGTGCATATGTTTTTTTGAATCTGAGAAGTTGTATTCTTTGGGTGAATTCCAAGGAGTGGGATTCCCAGGTCAAATGGTATTTCTATTTTTAGTTTTTTGAGGAACCTCCATATTTCTTTCCACAATGGTTGAACTAGCTTACATTCCCACCAGCAGTGTAGGAGGGTTCCTCTTTCTCTGCCCCCTTGTCAGCATTTGTTGTTCTTAGTCTTTTGGATGGTGGCCATCCTTACTGGTGTGAGGTGATATCTCATTGTGGTTTTAATTTGCATTTCCCTGATGATTAGTGATGTGGAGCATCTTTTCATGTGTCTGTTGGCCATCGGAATTTCTTCTTTGGAGAACTGTCTCTTCATATCCTCTGCCCATTTTTTAATTGGATTATTTGCTTTTTGGGTGTTGAGGCATATACATTCTTTATATATTTTGGATGTTAACCCCTTGTCAGATATGTCATTTACAAATATATTCTCCCATACTGTAGGATGCCTTTTTGTTCTGTTGTTCTCCAGTTGATCTTAATCAAAGTGGGCTGGCTGGCATGCCCATCAAAGTCTCCAGGGGGTGCTAGGTCAGACAAGGGCATCAGTGGGTCTTTGTCAAGCCTCTCCTCCCCAGTGTGGTTTAGCTCGCTCACCAGACTGATGAGGAGACTGCAGACGAGTAAAGTGACTTTACTGTTCCAGGTTGCCCAGACGGTAAGTGGCAGTCACATCTCCTAACTGTTAGTTCCAGTAAATTTTCTTCCTTCCAGATCCCCAGCTAGAGCTCTTTGCTCTACTCTGTCCTTTCCTCTATAGCCTCTGTTTGCTTTCAGATGCCTCTATAGTAACCAAAAACAATGAATAATTAGATGGCATTTATTAAGTGTGAGACACTGTCCTAAGAGCTTTCTGTATATTAATCACTGATCTGCACAATGGTCCTTTAAGGTACCATTATCTCCTTTTCACCCTTGAGGAAACTGAGGCATCAAAGAGGTTCAGTTATTTGCCCAAGGTCATCGTCAGCTAATAGGTGGCAGAGGCAAGACTTAGAACTCAGGCTATCTGACTCAAGAGTCCATGCATTTAAGCCCCAAGCTACCCTTCCTGGCTGGGCTGGTGTGCTTTACCGCTGCGTATGGGATGGTGAGCTCGCAGACAGTGATGTCCGTGTTTACGTGGTGTGGTGTCAGGCAAAAGGCTCAGAGGCAGGCATCGGGAGATCTGACTGTGAATCCTGGCTCCGGCATTCACTTAAAATGTATGAGCCTCACTTTAATTGTGTGTAAAATGGGAAAATAATACTAATAAAAATAATAAATAGTATCATATCCATTTTTCTTTTCTCTGCTAGGTTGTAAAGATCACATACAAGTAAGTCCATAGGATAGGGCTTTTCAACAGCACAGTATAAAACATACAGTTTCTGTGAAACAGACAGTAATGGGATGCTCGTTAAAGGCGTAATAATGATGAGAAAGGCCACTGTGAAAAGGCAATGGACGGGCTAATTAAAAAGGTCCTGCCAGAAGTCTGAATTGCAGTGGTATAAGTAGTAGTAAATGTTGAATGGACAAATGAAAGGGGGGCGTTGGAAATGAGAACCATGACTGAACTCGTGATGTAAGGCACACACATCTGGCCCAAGCAGACCACCCAAAAAAGACTTAGTCTCATACTGCAGTTATTAAGTCAACCTCACAGGTGAGGAAAACACGACTCCTCCCAGGGCTGCCCTGGCCAGCGGCAGCCTTGGGCTAGGTCCTGGCCTCTTCCCATTTGCCTCCTCTCCCACTCGGGGCAGCGGGGATCAGGCGAACTAAGACCGCCAAGTGCTCAGCACAGTGCCGGGCACCGGGGAATCCCTCAGTCAATATTAGCTATTATTATTAGCGGTGGAGGGCCTGGCAAAGTGAACCAACAGTTGCTGCACACACAAGATGTTGATTTATATTTCTCCCATCTCCACTGAGAGAGACTCTGGAGAGTTGGTGAGGAGGTCATGAAGTTTCCCTCTGATTTCAGAACCACTGCTACCCTTTCTGGAGGCAGAGGGATGCCTTTCAAGCCCCCTTGTAGCCTGTCTTTGAGTCCAGACCATCCTCTGGGTTTGAGAGTCGCTTTGAGCAAATGCTTTAACTATCTGGGCTTTAGCGGAGGGCTCAGGTATGCCCAGGATCCCCCAGATGCCCTGCTACTTCCCTTCAAAAGAGAAGGGCTCGGAGCTAACAAAGTGTCTTTCAGACACCAGAGACAGGACGCCGGTGGCTGGCCTTGAGCGCTGGTTTCCCGTTTCTGGGGGCAATGGCAGGCTGTCTTGCCAACCCCCCTCTCCCTCCCCCAGCGTGTTATCTATGGGGATTGGAAAACATTATCGGAACAGGCCCCATCTGTTCCTGAAGTCATGGAAGAATACTCGTGTGATACATTTACAGGGTCACTGGAAGACCCTCTAATTTTCTGGGAAATGACAAGGCGTCTGTGGCCACGTTGTGTAAAATTTCCTCTTTTATACCCAAGTTCCATGCCATGGACTATTTACTTGGAGTCTGAGGGTATATTTACCATTCAGGCAACATCACAGGCTGTCAAAGAAATCTACTCAGAGTAGGATGTGTTGGGTGTCTCGCCTTTCTAAAAATGACACTTGCCTCCTGTTTTTTTTTTTTTTAAATAAATCTTTTTAGGTGCTATGTTCACAGTGCAAATAGCTCAGGAAGGACACTGGTAGGGAGTCAAAGTTGAAGTCAGGGCAGACGTCTTACATGGAAATAAGAATGAACCCAGCAGCTTTGCCAAGAAAGGAAGCTGGCCATATGTCGGATTCCTCTGCAGTGCTCTCTCAAAGCGGATTCTTGATAAACTGATCTGCTGAGTAAGTACCTCAGGTGTGCGGAGCCTTGGTGTGTCATTCAGAACAAACACGAGACAGCCGCAGAGTATAGGGAAGTTGCCTCCAAAGTCAATAACTGAAGGAATGCTCTGGGGAGAGATTGAAGAACATGTTTTTCCAAATTTAGAACCCACTCACATTTCGTGGGTTCTGAGATTAATATTGAACTTGAACACAAAGTTCTGGCAAAATACAATTTTCTGATTCAAAACAAGGGACTGTCTAAGGGAGCCTGCGAAGGTGTCTGGAAAGTCCTTCGTCTCTTACAAAATAGCCTGTTTTGAGGATTCAAGTGTGAATGAACCAGGACTAGGCTGATTCCATTTCTCTTGAAATCCATGTGACTTTTAGAATTAAGCCGCAAGTGGGGTGGTGGTGGGGGTGTGGAGTATGGGAAAGAAAAGCGCGTTTGAGGTTTTGCTGACCGTAAGACATTTGAAAATTAGTTTGAATCCTTCTGCCAGGTGCAGACAGTCTGTGAATCTTGCAGACTCTGCTTTTGGTCTGATAACAAAGCCTCAGGAGGAGTTGTTGGAGAACAGAATAGATATGAGGCTACTTCCCTGGGGACGCAAGGACAGCCGCCCTGGGGCTCTGCCTGCCTGTCTTTATCACAAGACCTTATCCCCAGGTCTGACTCTGTCTGGTCTCATACATACTCCCAGGGAAGGGAGGGACTGCTTCCTTGCAATGCTTTTGACCCTGAGCTTGAAGCTCCCACAGCCTTTGGGTTGGGATTGAGTGACCCCATATCCCAGCCCCTGTAATCATTCTCTAATCATGTCACTCCTAGGCTGAAGAACTCTGAGCAGCAGCTCTGCAGCTGTAGCTTACAATCCACACCCATCAGCACAGCCCACCCTTTAGGGCCTGGCCCCCTGCCTACCTGCCTCTCCAGTGCTGCCTCTTGCTGCTCCGTGCACTCGGTTCTCCGGCCTTGCTGAACCACTTTGTGTCCCCTAAAGCACCAGGCCCTCTCTGGCTTCTCTGTCCTTGTCATTTGTTCTGCTTGAAATACCCTCTTCCAATCTCCCTCTTCACTCGGGAGTCCTTTCCAGAACCCAGCCCTGTGCTATGCCACCTTCCATGGGCATCCTCAATTTATCCGGTTGTAGTGCTCGCCGCTCTCTGTAGAGGTCTGTTTATTGGTGTGCTGAGTTGGAGGACAGTATATTCACCAGATTCTGGGGACAGCCAATTGTCCTGGGGGTTTTGTCAGAATAGGTGACACTCTCTGGGGGCTGTGTGCTGGGGAGGGAGAGTGGAATTGGGGATTTGAGCCACGGGTAGCATGTATTTGCCTTTCCACTGGCCTCTGAGCTCCCCGGAGGCAGGGAGTTTACTCATCTCTGCATACCCAGTGCCTCACATAATCCTGGCATATAGCTGATGGGGCTCAGTGAATAGCTGTTGATGAATGGGTGGATGGAGTGAAGGATGGAGGGATGGACGGATGGCTAGTCTAAGGATGCACACAGACTAGCTGTGATTTTCCCTCTGCCTCAGATGCCTTTACTCATCCTGCTGTCCACCCTTCCTCAGCAGGCTAGCTTGAGGTCATGCTCTATAACACAGCATCTGAGGGTGTGGCCTGGAGCAAAAGCCTGAAGGCCAGAGGGAGCAAGGCTCAGCTGGGAAATTGCAAGAAGGTGTGTATGTGGCTGGAAAACACATGTTGAGGAAGGGGGCAGAAGTGGGTGGTGCGGCCAGAGAATTTTAATCAGGGGTCAGGTCACAAAAGGATTCCATGTGTTAGTCTAAACCTTTGGATTTTGTCCTAAGAGCAGTGGGGCCTGTTGAGAGGTTTCATGCAGGGCAGCGTCCTGAAATTTTGCATTCCATTTCTTAGTCTATATTGCCTTTTAAGCTGAAACTTAGAATTGCCCTGCAAGGAACATCTCAACCCAGAGCAGAAACCAGGCTCTATTCCTACTTATTTCAGCAGGAAGCATGCTGGACCTGGAATCAGAAGGCCTGGCTTCTTTTACCTTGTGCCTCAGCTTCCTCACCTGTAAAGTGAATAAAATAGAATTTACACAGGGCTGGCTCATGGTGTACAACTTGTGCAGTCACACAGGACCCCATGCTTACAACAACCCTGTCCTTGGTTTAATGCTCTGCTGTCCCTCTCATGAAAATCATATATTAATTTTTGAACAAAGAGCCCCCATTTTCATTTGCACTGGGCCCTACAAATTACGGAGCTCGTCCTGAATCTCGCTTACCAGGGATGGTGTGAGAATAAAATAAGATCCAATATGTGAAAGGTCCTTAAAGATGGTAAAGCACTAAACAAAGATAAGACCTTATTGCTATTAGGAAAGTGACATGATTATTCTTAAGTTTATTGATCCTTTGTATGCCAGGTGCTCGGGACCCAAAGATAATTAAACCTAGTCACTATCCTTAGCGAACACTGCATTATTCAGTAAGGGGCAGAGCTGGGACTTGAACCCATATCTTCCATACCCAAGTCTAGTGCTCTTTCTTCTACAGTAAAATGCTGCTGAGGTGTCTGTCTGCTGTACTGTTCTGTGAGTGACTTAGTGCCCAAGGCATCTTTCCTATTCTCACAGTGCCTGGAACAACATTTTGTACAGACAAGGTGCCCAGTAAATACATGTTTGTTGAATGAACTAATACATCTAAGAGAATGACAAGATTATGTTCCAAGTGTCCCTGCTCAAATCCTCTTTAAGTCTTCCTACTATTCTCAGAACAAAACCCAAACTCTTTACCTTGGCACAAGACCATCAGTGGTCGGGCTCTTGCCTGTATGTACCTCTGTCCTCCTTTCCTGTTCGGCCCTTACGCTCTGGAAGTCACTCTGGCTTCCTTTCAGTCACTCACATCCACCATACCCTTGCTACCCCAGGGCCTTGGCACATGCTGGTCCTTCAGCCTGGAGCACTATTCTTGGCTTTTGTCAAGGGCGTGGTTACCACCAGCTCATTATTCACTGCATCCCAAGCTTCACTTTCTCAGGGAGAACTGTGCTCACCTCCCAACCAGGGCACCCTCATCCTGACAGCCTCTCAAAACATTGCAAACCTCTCTGTCCCAGCACTTCTTGCAATTGCAACTTTGCATGTCTTGCTGCAGTGGTGTCCACAGCTGCCCATCTTGTGCACTAGCAGGACCACGTTTGTTCTTGTTCCCTGTGGTATTCCCAGTGATAAGTGCAGTGCCTGTCAAAGTACAGGCACCTAATAAATATTTGGCGAGTGCATGAATTAAGCGTAAGGTGTTTGCAGGGTTGGTGCACAGGTGTTTTCTCTAGCACAGTGGGGAAGCTCCCTTAGGCCCATGACTATGTAATAATCATACAACAGTGAACATGGAATGGGGCTTCTTATATGCACCAGGCACTGTGCTGGGCCCTTCAAACGCACCATCTCACGCTGTCCCCACGGTGCATTCATGAGGAGGGACCGTAATCACCACATTTGATGGATGGTGAGACTGAGGCTCAGGGAGGCTCAGTGACATCCCAAAGTCATAGATCTCATAACTGGAAGGCCGAACTTGGCGCCAGCTCTAGCTGGCATGGAAGCCTGGGCTCTTCATTGCTCTCCCTTACCACTTCCTATTGCTCTTGCTTTTCTGCAGCCTACTTCTGCCCATGCCATGCCATATCAGTCTTTGTGGGCCTTACGTGTGCAGAGATTTGCTGTGGGGCTTGTACTACATGTGTGTGAACTGGGAGAGATGTGAGATGTGGAACAAAACACAGGCAAGAGTATCACTGCTGTGGGGACTAGTCCTGGCTTCTCTCTTCACTGCTGCGACACTTGGTATGTCCTATTTGTCCTGGGCGTCTCACATTTTCCAGTGGTAAAGCTGAGGATGCATCCCATGATGTCAGTGCGAATTCTGGGTGAAGTCCCAACTGGGTTAGACTCCATATGGTTCTTTCTAGCTCCTTCCTTCCCCGCGCCCCAGCCATGCTGTCCTTCCTGCTCCTTCCAGCCCCACAGCTTTGGGCCTGCTGGCCCTCTGCCTGGGGCAGCTTTCTCTGACCGTCAGGGGGCTGGTGGGTTCCTTGGCATGCAGACTTCAGCTTCAGTGTCACAGAGAGGCCTTTCCCATCCACCTGAGCCAATGTGGGGGCCATCCCAGTCACTCTATGGTTTGCTACATAGCACTCATCACCATTTGAAATTATATATATATAATACTGTATATATATACTATATTTATATGCTATATAAAATTATATATAAATTTTAAATATTTCTATTTATAATAAATATAAAATTTCTATCTATCATCTATCTATCTATCTATCTATCTATCATCTATCTATATCTATCATCTGTCTATCTATCTATCATCTACCTACCTGTCTTTCCATCTCTCTATCATTGCTCACTTGTCTGAGTCTCCCATCACTCAGCCCACGGGAGCAGGACAGCAGGCTGTCTTGTTCGTTGCTGTATTTTTTCACTTTGGGAGGAGGGCAGTATTTACTGAATACATCGAAGGATGGATTGAATGAATGAACGAATAGTTCTGTGTTCTCTAAAGCACTAAGAAAAGGGATATAGCAGGGTGAGAAGGTCAGGTAAGATCAGGCCCACTTGGTGCCATCGCCAGAAGCCCAGCACCAACCCCACAGCTCACTTCCTATAGCAAATTCAGTGCCCAATAAACTGTCATTAAATACATGCACCCACTTAACCAAATCGGCAGTGGCATCTGCCCCAGTGTGCCCGCAAATCTAATATGAATTGCCCTAGAAAAGGATCACAAATCCACAACAGCCCAGGGGAAGGCCACCTCCTGCTCCCACACTCCTGCCCTTTCTCTCTCCTCAGCCAGAGAATGTCAATGTCCAGCTACCAGGGGGCACAGACTGTTTGTGTCCGACCATGTCACCCAGGGAGTTTGTGTTCAAATTTTGGGGGCATTTCCAAAGCTTTCAGATGTTCTGCTGATATGAAATCTATAGCTCTTCAAGGGCTCTGAGGGGTCACACCTGATATTTTAGAAAATGTTCCACAACACGAAGACAGTGCACTTTCTGCCCCACCCACTGCCCATCACCCACCCTCCTGGTTTACCGTTTGATTCTTGAGAGTGGTCCAGGGACTGGAGAGAAATGGATTTGATTTTATATCCTACAGTGTTGTAAAAATGGAGAAACCCCACATTTTAAAAATAGTAAGTGGCTTCTAGGCTAAGAATATTTCTTATTCAGAATTTGAAGATCTGGAGCCTGCTACCCAGGTGACCCACTTCTGAAAAATAAAATAAAAAGTAAAATGTGGAGGGTTTATCCTATATCTGTCATCCCCAAGTACTTAAGAGCAACAGTATGGTGACTATAATTAAGAATACTGTATTAGCAGAAAACTGCTCAGAGGATAGATTTTAAAAGTCCTCATAAAAAAATTTTTTTTTGTAATTATGTATGGGGACTGATGTTAACTAGACGTATTGTGGTGATCATTTTGCAATATATGAAATATCAAATCATATCATACACCTAAAACTAATATTTCAATTAAACCTCAATTTAAAAAAGCCTAAGTATGGGGATACAAATGAAAAAAAAAGAGCAATTTAGGGAGAATATAATATTTGCTATCTGCATCTGCTTTCTGGGTCAATTATCCATCCAGAAACCTGGGTAAATGCTGGTTCTTAGGCTGGAAAGTGCCTCTCCTGGGTGAGAAGAAAAGCCTTGAGAATTCATCAAGTTTCTCTGCTGCCCCAGGGCTGGCCGTTAATCCTCTGCCCCAAAGAAAGAAGAACCTAAAAACTTTGAGAGAAGGCGATTTCACAGTCTCTCCAGGAGTCCTCTTTCATGGTCCAATAAGCCCTTACAGTCAGGAAGTCGTTCCTTGGTCTGACCTATGGCTCTTGTGCTGCATTAAACCATGTTGGTCCTAAACAGTCTGGTTTCCTGGATGGCACCTATCTTGGGCTTTCCTGGGGCCCAGGATGGTAAATGAGCTGCCTTTAAAGGCACATTTCAGAGGAAATCTGTCTTCCACTGTCTAATGGCTGGACTCTTCCCGCTGCAGGAGCCTTTGATGATTTCTGTGCTTGCCAAAGTCGCTTGCCCCACAGCGGGGAGGCTGCCCTGAGTCCCCCAGTGTCCTGGGGATGGTCTCTGAGGTGGGATTTAGATGAGGCTCGTTGTGCTATATTCCAACCCTTAATCTTCCTCGGGTGCCGGGGCTGAGGGCGTTCTTAGTTTTGTTCTTTTGCCTTACTAACCCATCGGCTCTGTCTCATTCCCCATTCCCCTCTTCAGGATACCCCAGCTGGAGAGGGATCTCAACAGTGACCCTGCCTCCTGGCTGCACTGAAGGCACGTTCCCTTGTTCTAACCACTCTGGCCACCACAGATTCTCCTTTTCAGTTCTGAATGGAACTCCTAGACCGGAAAGCCCTTGCAGTGCAGCGGCTAGTGGTGGACGGGTGACAGAATTTGTGAATGGAGATATTAATGAATGAATGGGGTAGTGCATTACCGTGTACCAGACTAGACATGTTGGCATTTCGGGTTTTCAGTTGCTTCCCTGTTTAGCAGTGGGTTTTCTGCCTTCCACTAACTGAGATCACAAAGCACATTTAGTAAGTAGAGAATATGCCAGTAACCCAGGACAGGGGAGACCCAGCTGGGAATCCGGGAAAGAGTTTGACCAAATTCTGGCTTCGGCACTCAGCCATGAACCAGGCAGGACACAGGCTGAGGAGACAAAACTGCTTCTTGTATTGGTGGCATCTGCTCCAAGGTGCTTTTACAACTCCACCTTTGGGATCCAGTAAACTCTTCTGTCTCCCCTTCTGTGAGCCTCCACCTCTGCCTCAAGTCTAACAGAGCCAAATTAAGGAGAGTAATGTTGAGTTCAAGGTCTTCTGGCTGAGAGGTCAGCCCACTTTCCTGGAATTCCTAAGGAGGGATATGCTATAAATACTATGTTTGCATCTCCTTGTCCTCCCCTAACAAAACAGCCCCCAGAGCTTGGAAGCCTGGCTTCTACAGCAAAATGTAACAATGTAAACTACTGGACCTGAGGGGTTGCCATTGTTTTACAAAGGCCATGGGTAAGCAATGAGTTTGGTAACTGATCCTCCCAGGAATCAAATCCCACTCCACATGGTAAAAGGGAATTTCAACAAAAGGAGCTTGTTGCTTTAATATTTTCTATTATAAGCCTAACAAGTCTTCTCCTCGGGCACACACCCTGCCCCTCCAGACCAGAGGGGACACTAGCCCCTTGCTCACGAAGCCCATGGTCTGGAGTGGGTGACCCTCCCCCAAGGCTCATGGGGGAGCATTGGGGACTCCAGCTCCCCAGCACCCTCAAAATCAATCCTCCACATTAGCCCTTGGCTCTCAGACCAAATAACACTGCCAGGTTACCAGAGTACAAACATTGAACCAGCGAATGAACAGGACAAAGAATTTATGAAATTATGCATCTTTCTATTTGCTTTCCAGTTAATGGAGCTAATTAATATGATTCTCCTCAGCTTTTTGCAGCTTGAAAAGACAAAATAAAATACAGTTAGGTAAACCTTGAATTTCTCTCTCTTGGAAGTTGCTTTTCCGCACCCCGACTTCCTCTCTCTTAGAGGAAACAGGATGTTGCCCTTAGGATAGAATGCCTTTTCTAGAAGTTCACAGGAGCTCTGACAGGCCCTCCTTTTAAATCTCAAGGTCATTTTTGAGTTCTCAGGCCTGTGGGAAGTTGTCTTCACTGTAGCATTTTTCTCCATCTAAATTCTACCCTGCTTACTGTATCTGATGGTCCCTAGGGAAAAGGTTGGTGCCTCGCCTGAACCAACTAGCGTGTATCTTTAAATGGTGCACTCCATCCTCTTGCTGTATGCCTCGGCCACCAGGAAACTCAGTGAAACTTTTTTGCACAATTGCCGTAGTGTTCCTTAGTTTACATTCTTCAGTTTTTATTCTGACTTTGGTTCTTCTGCCTGAGTTTTAATCATCCTCTTCTGTTCCAAGTTCATGGGAATCCAGGAGATGTTCAGACAACCTGGGGGTAGGTATCTGGGAGGGTTCTTCATGAGAACTCTTAGCTAAGGAAGTTTGAAGGAGCCATGCAGTGTTGGGCAGGATCATAAAGAAGGCCAGGTTAGGATCGGGAAGATAAGGCAACGTTTTGTCTTTCACCAGGGCTGGAGCCTGGGTGGGGTCCAAGGTATGAGGTTCCTTTCAGGTGGAATGTTCAGGATTTTGCTTATACACTCATTCATTTGTTCCTTCATCCATCCATCCATCCATCCATCCCTTTATCATTCCATTTATTAAGAATGTATTCCCTCCAAGGAACTTTTCCAGGCACAGCAAACACAGTGAATAAATCCGATAAAATTCCCTGCCCTCATGGAGTTTACATTCTGCTGGAGATGGACAGACAATAAACAAAAACCATTTGAAATATGTCACGGGGAGACAAATAAGACAGAAGTCTATGGAGTGGGAGGGCTGTAATTTTATATAGGGCCCCCTGGGACAGAAGGGGCCATTGAAATGAATAGAAAATATACGGCACGGAAGTCCATTTACATGGTACCAGGCATGAGCTCCTAGAGCTGATATGGCCTCATCAGCCCCTTCTGGAAGAAGGAAGGATGGTACAGAAATGATGACTACTATAATGAGATTTCCACGTTTAAACCTTAGGCACTAGTCTGAGTTTGCACACACTTGGAGGTTGCTTTCCAACTTCTCTCTCCTCCTCTAAGCTGCAGCTTTTCTGAGCAAAGGGAATGTCTAGTGCATCCTTTCAGCTGGACAAAAAAGACTCCCAGAAAAATGAAAGATGTGAGGAGAGACAGGAGAGGGGGAGGGAGAGGGTCCCCAAAAGAATGGTGGAAATGGCTCTGGTGCTGAAAATAGAGTAAAATTCAAAGAAAAGTTACAGATTTTTGTGAGAGCTTATGTCAAAAATGCCACCAGAGTGATCTAAAAGAAAATGAAACGGTTGAGGATGTGAACAAACTTCTGGGTCCCTACCTCTCTTCAGGCAGGAAGCAGACTAGTGGTACTGCTCGCCACTAAGAAGGGCATATGTCCCAAAGGACACCTCAGAAGTGTCCAAGGCTGATGGAAAGGTAGGATGTCCAGAAGGCAGAGCCAGGAGCTCTGGAGAAAAATAGATTAGGGCACTACTCTGAGAGCCTAGAACGGGGGCCAAATTCAGGAACATTCTCGACTCCCAAATTACCCTCTTTCAAATAGGAATGTTTTTGAAGTGATTCTGTCCTTGTTCCACCATTGTATATTGGCCGTACCTGCGGAAAACAACTTGTCTTTTTGATTTTTAGGTCCCTGAGTCAAGGGGCGCCCCAGTGAGATTTGATGTAAGCCATGTGTTTCTGGATTTTCAGCCCAGTGTCAAGATAGGGTAAGATATTCAGAATGTCTTAAGGGTGGAGTGAGTACATTTTGCATGTGGGAAAGGAGTGAATGTTTGTGACCCAAAGGGCAGAAAATGGGCATTTTCTGTAAATAGGCATTCCTTCCCCTTTTCTATCCATCTCCATGGTGCAACTTCCCTGCCCTTGACTTTGGGCTTTGTTATTTTACTTGTTTGGCAAATGAGTTATTCATGGCTGTTGCACCAGTAGGGGCTTGAAATGAGCTTGTGCTCTTGAGCTTGCTTGTACTTTGGCCATGGTCCTGAGAAAAACATGACATGGGCCCTGGAGAGTGAGAGTGGAGCAGGGGAGAAGTGCTACTCTGGGTCATCTGTAGACATGTAGCCCAAAGCAAAGTCACCCTGACTGGCCTTCAGGTGCTGGTGACAAACACAGTTATCACCACTAACTGTGATATTTGTGGGTGTTACACAGCAGTAGCTGACGGAGACAACCCCACAGTAGCGACCTGGAGCCCCAGGGCTTCCTGAAAGGTAGGAAGTGAACAAACAGATGCCTAACAAATAGGGAGTGGATCAATGCCCAGAAAGGAGAAATGATACTATCCTTGTGAGGAGTTGAGAAAATTCTCCTGACTGCTTTGAAAACTCAGCATAAGTAGTGGGTCTTGGGAAGGTGGGAGGCTTTATAGAAGCAAGTGTACCTCAGAGTCTCCCATGCTAGCCAAAGGAGAGGAATAAAGAGTCAGTTGAGGTTGTGGGTGAGGTGGATGGGTTTATAGACTGAGGTTGTCCAGTAATTCTCAGTGTATATATACAGTGTACATACTTAATGTTTGATATATTTGTTATACAGTAATTTTCTGATAATTAAACTTCTTAATATAACTTTGTGGGAAGAGTGCCTTTCTCACATTCCAGAGATTACCAGGAGTCTGACTTAAAAAAAAAATCTTGTTGTATTGTGTATATTTTTAGAAGGAGGTAGAGTAAAAATAAATAGATTAACCAGGAATGCTGGGAAAGGGGGTTGGGTGGGAAAGAAAAAATGCCATTCAGAAATAGACCATGAAACTAATTACTTGGATAAACCAAGGTAAAAAAAATTATTGTTTAAGACAGGGGTCATAAACTCTAATACCTTGGGGGCCAAGCAGGTGACATAAATAAGCCATGCAGGCCAGGTGGGGAAGGTGGTGATACAGAGAGTGTGTGCCCTACCCCAGGAAGGCAGTTATGACTTGGCTTCCTCCATTTGTTGCTATATGGGAATGGGCACAAATCTTCTGAGTTTTCCTAAGAAGCAAGGTTGCCATCTATGTTTGTACAGGTTGCATACTACACAAGAGTGCTCAGCTGATGAGGCAATTGGAGACTGAAATGCTGTCCAAGCTCTGCTTAACAAGCCTTGGGCCAGGACACAAGACGCAGGGAGCAGAGGTAGGCTGAATTTCAGCCTCCATTCATCCCCTTCAGCCCACCTTTGAGGAGTGCACAAACTCTGTGGCTCCAGGATGGAGTATTCACTTCCTTGTGGAATTCTTCCTTACCCCTGCCCATGGCAGCCTGGGCATGGATGCCCTTTCTAGGCTTAGACAATTAGATGCTTCTTGCCAGGAACTGGAATCTTGTGTGAGTGACAGTAGCACAGAGATGGAGAGATTACAGGGGGTGGCATCAGCTGTTTAGGTGTGTTTGAATGGTGATAGGTACAGCACTTGTGAAAACAGTGAGCCGCCAAACAAGACTCACTGAGATGCTGATTGGGCCAGTGGGTCCCCTGCTAACCTCCTCAGGGTTACTTCCTCCTAGGGCAGGGAGGGAACTTGAGTGGACTCACCTGTTCTTAGTAGCCTTTGCATATGCATAGGTTGCTGTTTCATGAAGGTCCCCTGACTTGTTTGTTTCACCACAGTAGGGTGAAATGGTCCTTCCTGGGCATCAGGGTACAGGACAGTGAAAACTCTCTTTGCCAGAAGGTTTGCATTTGGTCCTAGTTCCTGTAGGGCTTGGCCCTGGAGCTTACTAGCTCTGTGATCTTGGCCAAGTTTTCAATATGTTGACCCTCTGCTTCCTTGTCTACAAAATTTGGATGCTGACACTCCTTGCCTTCCAGCAATATTATAGAGACCAAATGCAATGAGGTGATGCCTGAGAAAGCACTTTGCAAGCTCTGACCCATCATGTAAACATAAGGTATCATTCGTTATACACCTGCTGAGACATGAGAATTCATATTGCTTTAACCAGACATGTTTTAACCAGAGATGGAAGGAATTCTGCGTGGAGCAGGCCATTTGATTATTATCAAAATGCTGAAAAAAGGGCTTTGCAATCCACCACCTCCCCAGGGTATCCACCCTGTCCACTGCTGCAAGGTGCCTTTTCCATAATAATAAATATTTGTATTGCATCTTAACATTGTTTTATTTGACCCTCACAATAGTCCTACTCATTTTCTGATGAGGAAACAGGCTCAGGGAGCCTAAGGTTATGCAGCTGGCAGAAAGCAGAACTAGGGAGCGACTCTAGGTCTTTTACTTCTAGTTCATGGTGCCTCCTAACAGTCTCCTGGACCAGCAGAGGCCAACTGGGGTCTCAACAGCACCACCAACGGTAGGAAAGACTCCTGTGAAGTGCTCAGAGATCTGGAGGGGATCCCTAAATGTCTGGCAATTGGAGGAGCCCCAGCTGGAATCCCTTCTCTCCATCTTCTGGAAACAGCAGCCCCCACCCCCAGCTTTTGGGGAATTGCCTCCTTCTCTATTATTCAGTGTCATTCCATGTGAAGCTGCCTCTCTGTGCTAGAGAGGGGCATGCGATTTAATCTACATTAATGAGATATATGCTCCCAAGCATTTGATCTTGAAAGGTTACACACGGGGATGGAAGGAAGTGGCAGCTGGGTCCTCCCAAGGCCAAGCCTTGCACAGTGGTTCTCAAGCACGAGTGAGCACCAGATTCACCCAAAGAGCTTGTTAAAACACAGATTGCTGGGCCCACTCCCAGAGTATCTGATTCACAAGGTCTGGGTTCTCAAGAATTTGCATTGTGAACAAATTCTCAGGTGATGCTGCTCAGGGGACCACACTCAGAGGTTCTCAACCAGAGATGATTTTTGAGGGATATTTGGCAATGTCTGGAGATATTTTTTATTTTCATGACTCGATGGCTATTACTAGCATTCATGGGTAGAGGTCAGGAATGATGCCAAACATCCTGCATACACAGGACAGCCCCCACAACCAGAAATTATCCAGCCCCAAAGTCACTAATGCCATGGTTGAGAAACCTTGCTCTAAAGGAATGGCCTGTGTGCTCCTACACGGAGGTCCCAGCAATGCCTGTTCCTGCCTCTCTACTCGCTCTTCCACTGAGTCTGTGGGCTATCCCAGTATCCTTCCCAAATGCTCCTTTTTATTTATTTAGAGTCAGTTTTTGTCATTGCAACCTAAGGTCTGAGAGAGATGAAGATTAAACTATTTTAGAGGAGTCAAGCAGGTGCTCAGAAGAGCATGGGCTGGTTTTTTGGTTTAGAATGACATATAAGTCACATGCATTTATGTCCTTTCCTCCTATGACTTTCCTCCCACCATTTAACTGCTGTGTACTATTCCATTTTAAATATATACCACCATTTGTTTATCTATTTTCCTATTCTTGAACATGTAGATCATTTCTTTTTTTATGAATGATGTCACAATGAACACTCATATAGAAATGCTTGTGCTCATTTCTATGTAAGAGGTTCCACAAGGTTCATGCCCAGAAGTGAAATTGCTAGGTGATGGCATTTGGACACCTTCAGTTTCACTGAATACTGATCATTTGCTCTCCAAAAGGGTGTCAATTTACTCTACCAGTGGTGTATCAATCAATATCTCCCTGCACCCTCATCCACACTCAGAGTAGACAGATACATTAATTTTTGCAGTACGTTGAGTACACATTGTTTTAATTTGCATTTCCCTGACCTTTAGGGTCGCTGATCATCTTTTCACATGCTTATTGCTGACTTGGGTTTATCTTTTTGGATATAATGATTCACATTCTTTGCCCCTCCCCTTTTCATTTTACTTTCCTGTTTAATTTCCCAGTGACTTGTAGGTGAGATGATATATTCTGGTTACCAATCCATTATCAGTCATATAACTTGAACATCTATTCTGTGACTTGCCTTTTAACTTTGTTTATGGTGTCATTTGTTGTATAGAACTTTAAATTTTTACTTCAGTCAAAGGTATTAATCTTTCTTTTTTTGGGTTTTTTTTCCCCATAAGCCAATATAATAATCTATTTTCTTTAAAAAAAAGTAAAGCTTAAAAAAATCTAGTCTTTAATTCATCTGGAATTGATTTCTTTTTGTAGAGTGGGTCAGAACTCTGATTTAAATTTTTCAATATGGGCAGCTAGTTGGCCCAGCATCAGTTATTGAACAACCCATCTTCTCCCCATTGAGCTCTGTCACTGTTGCATGTAGTTTCCATTTATTTGTGGGTCTGTTTCTGGGCTCTCCATTCTGTTCTATTGGTCTATTTGTAAGTTTCTGCACTGATGCCAAACTGATTTTATTACTGTGAATTTATAATGCCTTGATATTTGAAAGCATGAATCTTTCCTCTTTGTCTTCTTCCAAGTTATCTTGGCTAATTCTAGTCCTTTACACTTTATATATGAAAAATCCCATTGAAATTTCAATTTGATGTACTGAATACATAAAGGTAGGAAAAATATCTTTGTTACCTTTGCCTTATTTTAAAATGTGAAAAAGTAACTAAGGATTACCTAATATTTGAGAATCATCTGTTATGAGAAAGGGAGAGAGGGAAAGAGAGAAAGAGATTGAGAGAGAGAGAGAAAGACACTAAGAAAGAAAGACCCTGGAACATACGATTTAGAGAGCAGAGAATTAAAACTTTTTTCTAATTAATATGCTCAGACGTTTGAAAAGGTATTATCTCATGAAAACTCAACATGCCAAAAAACTAACAGTTACAGAATAAAATCTAGCTCTTAGAAATGAAAAATATTAAGTAATATGAAAAAAATACAGTGGGTAGCTTAGATGATAAGGACAGAAGATATCTAAGAAAACAGATGGAGGTGGAAGCTATGAAAGATAAAAGACACGGTGGTTTAATCCAGGAGGTACACTATTCAATTTACAGGAGTTCCAGAGAGAATCAAGAAAATAGAAGGGAAGAATTTATAAATTTAAATTTGTAAGTTTATAAATGTAAAAACGTATACAGCTTACAGACAGGAGTTTATAAATTGAAAGGTGAGTGAAAAGAATGAGTGAAAAAAGGTACATCAGTGTGAAATTTCAGAGTACAGAGGGAAAGGAGAAGATCCTAAAGGAAACAAAGAAGATGGATTGAAGGAAGAAAGAAGATATATCATCTACAAAGGAATGAGAATCAGACTTCTTATCAGTGATCCTGAATGCTGGAATACATAATGAAGCAAATGATTTTAGAATTCGCAGAAAAAGTAATTTTCAACTTAAATTTCAAAAAGTTATCAGTTAAGTTGATAGCTTTTTAAAAAGCATGTTTTCAAAAGATACAAGAATTTAGGGAAGGTATCTCTTACAAATTCCTAGGAAGTTACTTGAGAATGTGCTCCAGGAAAAATGAGGAAACAAACCAAGAAAGAGGAAGCCATAGACTTCAAAATACTGTAGGTCTATCCCAGAAGAGCACATTATGAGAGTTTTCAGGGGGACTAGAAAAGAAATGTGCAGGAAGATGGTGTGGAAGTTGGGGCAAGGGGGTGGGGCAGTGTTGGTAAGAATATCTCCTGGAGAAAAAAATGTGCTCAACTGAATACTTTGATTGAGAGTTTGGGTGGGAAAAAAGCGGTTATAATAACTAGTGTAAGAAAAAAAGGCAATTAGAAACTCAAGGGAAAACGTAAAGCTTAGAATAAAAGAAACATAATCATTATACATGATTTAGGAATATTATTTACAATAATAATGTAAATACTGTTCTTTTCCAAATTTTAGAATCCTTCCATAGATAAGAATTGAAGATTTAATAATGCTTGCCAAACAACAGTGCAAATATTATCAGCCTTGACAATGTAAAATTACCTATGTCAGAAGTTAGGAGATGGGTGTAGACAAGAGAGCTAGGAAAAGATAGAGGCCCTAATATTTTTATAAAGTAGAAAGTTAAGAAATACTAATAATAAGAGTTGAAGGGTTAAATATATTGAAATATAAATATATTACTTGAAATTACAAAATAATTAACAGTGATATCTGAGAATAGAGCAAGGACGTGGAAGTGATATAAAGCAGCTAAATTTGCATCTTGGTATCATAGCAAGAATCAACAGCTTATATAAAATTGGCAAATCACGGAACAGTTAAATAAGTATATTTGGAGATTTGAGGTTAATGTCAGAACTACCAGGTAAAAGAGTTAAAAAGTAGTTATTTTTGGAGAATAGAACTCTGGGTGGGGAGGGATGAGGTCCTTCTGTACTGTTTTATTTTTTAACTGTGTGCATTGTTAATTTTATTTAAAAATAAGACAAAAGTCATGGGTTTTAGTCAAGCAATTCATATGTTATTCTAGTGCATTTGGAATCCATCTTTGACACTTTTAAGCTTTGTAGGTGCCTGATGCAGAAGTGGGGGTTAGAAAATGTTTATTTCCTATTCCTTCTACCTGAGAGTTTCTTGCTGTGACCACCAGGAATGTACCCTTCTTGGTTTAGTTTCCTTCAGTCCCTGACTATATGCCCTGAACAAGACAACAGAATCATTTTACCAAATTTTGGGATCCACTTTATCACAAGTAGTCTCCTTACACATAGGACCCCAGCTCCAGAAACTAATGGCACTCAGTAAATATTTGCTGCAACTGAATGAAAATGCCTAGAAAGACCAAATGCCCCAAGCAGGGTCTGTCTGTGAACTTTTCTCCTTCGAGGACCAGAAATAGTCCCATGTTTATTCATTCAACATGTATTTGTGAAGCTCCTACTATGTTCCTGGTAAACTGGTGAGACTTGGCCTCAGCCTTTGTGGAGACATTCAGTACATTGGTGTGTAATAACACACTGAAAAAAGGGCAATGAATGAAAAGAACTGGACTCTTAAGAGAGAATGACTTTATTATAGGGTCAAGGGAGACCTTTCTGAGGCTGTGACATATGAGTTCAAAATGAGTAGGGCTAAGTCAGGCCAAAATGAAAGAGGAGCACCATGTGCAAAGGTCCTGAGGTAGAAAAACTGGATGTGCAATATGGGTGCTTCTTGTGCTTTAATGTGCATCTGGAGATATTATTAAAAAGCAGATTCTGACTCAGTAGGTCTGGGATGGGGCTGAACTCCTGAATTTCCAACCAGCTCCCAAGTGATGTTGGTGCTGCTTGTCTGAGGCTGCAGCTCACACTTAGGGAGGCACTGTATTAGAGGAACTGAGAGATTTTGAAGTTGTGACAGCATGGTGAGTGAGGATGAGGGTGAGGAGATAGGACTGAAGGAGCAGGCAGGGACCAGATCACGCAGGATCTTGGAGCGCACCTTCTAGGTGTAAGGAGGAGCTTCACATCATCTGATTTGGTGACTTATAAAATGCTTCTTACATTTTGTTAATGCTCTGTAACATTGCTGAGAATGGTAGTAGTTGAATTAGACATACCCTCGGGAGATAACGATCCTGGGTTTGTTTCTTGATGAGGGAGAACCCGAAGAACCGAGGGGTATCTAGAGGTGTTCAAAGTAGAGGCTGGTAGACCATGCAGCCAGAAGTCCACCCGTCTCTCATTTCCCCTCCTGCTCCAGCCTCAGATCTGCTGCTGTCTTTACAAAGGATGCAGTGTATTATGCTAAAAACAGGAACCTTACGTTTTGGGGGAAACTGCTGCCCCACTGCTTGCCACCTGTGTATCTGTCTGACCTTGGGCATGCCCTCAGTCAACCTGGGCCTCAGTTTCTGTATCTGCAAAATGGAGATGCAAAGACTCCCTTGCAGGCAGGGATGTTGGTAAGACTGGAGATAATGTAGGGTAAGCCCCAGCCTTCAGTAAATGAGATCCCCTGGCACCCCCCTCCCTGCCACCCCCACTCCTATTTCCAAGTCCCAAACCTAAGGAGAGGTCACAACACACCACCTTTTGCAAAGTTCGAGGACTTGAGACTGTCAGGACCTTCTGTATCTTGAAATGCCACTCTGCTTGAAGAACTTTCTTTTGTCTTAAGTAAACCAGTAGTATCTTGGGTTTGACTGGCAGAATATACAGCCCCAGGTCTCCCAGAAAAAAAAGTGAGTATTTTCTTTTTTGAAAAGAAAATTCTCCATGGGGAAAAAAATGAGCTGGATTCCCCTACTCAGGTTTGTGCTGACCTTTTCCTCCCTCTGTCTGTCTGTCTGTCGCTGTCTCTGTCTTTTTATTCAACAACAGGATGTCCTCCTTCTCCCCCTTCTCTGGCTGCAAACATCCCTGGAGACACTCTGTCTGCGGCGTTGCACTCTGTTTAAAGGCACAGACACCTATTTCTCACAGAAGAACCATTAGGTAAACAATAATATATATTTTTTCAGCCCAGAAAGTGGCTTAACATCCTCAGCGTGGAGTGAATGTCTGTAGCATTCTCCAGCTAGTCTGAGGACAAAAGCCTCCAGAGGAAGAATGCTTCTTTTCTTTTCTTAAAAGAGTAAAAGAAGACAACAGGAAACCTTGGCTGAGGGGGGCCGGAAGGTCTGAGGCTGGCAGTCAGAGCTTGTCTTGGCCTAAGAACCCCCAGACTGTTTTGGGCACCCCCGGCCCCAGCAGACATATCGCTCTAATGGGCCTGGTACCTTAAATGCACCTCCCCTTGGCTGAGCACTTCTGCACTGCGGGAAGGCTCCACTCCTCCCAGGACCTCACCGTACCTTCCTCAAGGCCTCAGGAGACATGCATCGTTATCTCCCCATTCACAGATGAGGAACGTAAAGCCCAGTAGGATAAAGTAATTTGTCCAAGGTCACACAGACCAAAGTTGGCAAAGCCAAGACTCCAAAGTTCATTTCTGAACCACCCCAACATTAATTTCCTGGATCCCAGCTGTTGGATGACTTGATCTCACCCTACAGCCTTGCAAGAGAGTTAAGACCCATTTTCTAGATCTGGAGGAAGGAGCTGCTTTGAGCGAGCGGTGGGGTCAGGAATACGGCTGAGGTCCCCAGGGTCCTGCCTCAAATACCCAATGCTGGTAGTTGCAATAGAAGAGAAACCCGAAGAGGAAGATGCAGTCAGCACCGCCGTTTTCTCGCGTGGCGGCTCCGCTCTGGAACTTCGCCAGGACCTCCTCCCTCTGGCCGCCCTCCGTCTTTCCCCGCTGCCCTACCGCGGCCATCCACAGAGGCGACGCACGCCCCTTCCCATCGGTCCGGAACCGCAAAATAACACCGGCGTCCCCCTAGCCGCGGCCGCGCTTCCCGGGGCCTGTTAACCCACCCGTGATCCTCCGCGCTCCGGAAGCAGGTGATCGTCCTGCGGGTCGGAGGTCACTGGCATCGGAATGCTGGGTTGCAGCCTCTCTGTCATTGCCTCGCTGTGTCTCATCGCCTCGCGTTTCTCATCTCACGTCGTCACACGAAGGGTGAGTCCGGGAAAATAAGATGTTTGGAGAGAGACATCCATGCAGCTTTTATTACAGTAAATTGTTATTATTCTATTGTTATTGTTGCTAATCTCTTACAGTGCCTAATGTGTAAATTAAACTTTATCATAGGCATGTCTGTATAGGAGAAAACAGTATATACAGGGTTTGGAGCTATTGGTGGCTTCGTGAATCCACTGGGTTCTTGGAACATAACCCCCATGGATATAAGGGCGGACTACTGTCATTACCAGAAAAATAAATCCCCTGAATGCATTCTCAGACCACATAGGAAGAAAATGATTTTGGCTTCTTCAGAATACAGCGACTGTTCTCTGCTGGGAATAAACCGACTGGGAGAGGAGGTGTCCGGAGCGCAATGCACTGGCTTTCAGTGAAGGTGGCTTTGGGTGAAGGCAGCGTGGGTTTGAGAGGACCTTGCTGGTGTGCGTCCATGAGACATCCCTTCCTGCTTATGATCCTTGTTTCTCTGATGTGTGGGGATGAAGAGGTGGTGGAAGGCTTCTCTGTGCCAGGTTTCTGTCCTCAGGGCAACCTGCAGAAGGGCAGCATTATTATTTTTACAATGAGGAAACCATGGCTCAGAGAAGTTCGCCAGTTTGCCAGGGTTTGGCTGGTTCCCACAAGAATGCTCTTAACCAAACCGCTCAGCTACAGTGGGTATGTGAGTAGAATGTCCTGGGCATATGGTATGGGCGTAACTTGCTTCATTTCCTTCATTCCTGACTCTCAGGAGCACAGAGCACGTTAGGATGGAAGCCTGGCTGCCACCCTTTGGTAGGCTGGACGGAGGGTTTGAAAGCCTTGGTGGTTAGGGTGGTCATGGTGCTTTGCCTGCCCCCTGTAAAATGACACCTGAGGTGAAATTTGGTCATCACAATGGAGCTGAATGTTGTCATCTGCATTGATTTTTTTTTCTCCCTAAGAAAACAGGGGATATCTGAGTTCTTCGTCTGGCCTGGAGGAAGGAGGGACAGAGAACAGAGCAGGGGGCAGTGTTCATGCCAGAAGAACAGTGCAGTCGACAGTGATGACAAGAAGCGAGCGCATGGAGTGCTCACTATGGGCAGGAACCGTGCCGAGCGTTTCACTGCTGTTGGCTTCTTCCGACGTAGTAGTGATGCTGTTGGGAGTGAAAGCTTTTCCTCTCCAGGTCACTCTGCCCTTCTGTTTATGGCTGGGAGGCAGGACTTGTACAGACAGCATTACCTGGGCTTGTTGGGGATACTGGGGGCCATCAGAGGCCAGGAAGAAAGAGGTTGGGCATTTCCTCCCTCTCACCCAGCTCTGTGTCCCCCAGCAGTGACAGCTCTTAGTGGTGGGCCCCTCCAGTGTCTCCGGCTTTCCTGGGCCTCAGTCCTGGGGCAGTAGCAGCTTCTTTCCTTCACCAAGTTCTCTTTAAATCTCCCTGCCCAGTGTGCCTTCTGTTCGCTGCAACCTCCATGTAGATACTGCCAGGTACCTCTTTTTTGTACTTCACAGAGGAGACAGAGGCCCAGGATAACAGAATTGTCAAGGCCACAGGGCTTGTGGGCGGCAGAGGGAAGACCAAGGCTCGAATCTTCCCAAATCCATTGCTCCAGACAGGTTGGCAAGCTGGATGGACTTAGCTGGACGTGTGTGGGGATCCCATGTATTGCTTCTGAAACAAACTCCTGGGCCGGGGGGAGGGTGGAGGGAGCCTGAGGGGTGGAGGGTCAGCCTCTCTGCCGTGTATCCTCACCGTGCATGACCTGTAAGAACTGATCAAATCATTCGGCTGCTTATGGATTCCTTATGAACGGGCCCAGCATCTGTTTATATCCTTCCTGCAGGAAGCCACAGGCCTACCAGGAGCAGGGAGGGTGAACAAACACCAAAGCCATTACTGTTACTGCTTACGTTACTACATTTTTAAAAAGTGTTTCACATTTACAAAGAGTTTTCCTTTTGCTCCCCAGTGCCTCACCCACTTCTCTTCCTTGTGGCTAAGCTGGGAGACAGCTGGGCGCTATTCCCTCAGACCGCTTCTCAGATGGGGACACTGAGACAACTGAGAGGGGTAGACTGGCCTGGAGGGCAGCAGGTGACTTGGGGGTGTTGCTGCTCTGGAGGCTTCATCCCAGTGGGGCCGATAATGTCTGCTTCAAGAGTCACCAGCAATGACCCTGGCTGAGACGAGCAATGACCCTGGCAAGGCAGATCTGATGCTTTGACGGGGACAAGAAGAAGGGAAACAGGGGGAGGGGAAGAATCAGCATTTTTGGAACAAATGTAACAATATACCAGCCCTCAGTCACCTCATTGTATTGGCTTGACCACCATATACCATTACACCCATTGTCCAGATAAGAAAACAGAGGCTTGGAGGCATTAAGCCCGTTGGAACTAGCCTATAGTAAGTGTTAAATGAATATGTATTGGTGAATAGATTAAGTAACTTTACCTAGCTAATCAGTAGCAGAGCTGGAACTGGAATTTAAGTCTGTCTGACCCTGGAGTCCTGTGTATATTTCAGCAGCACTGTCTGTGCCAAAAAGAAATTTAGAAAGAGAAAGGATGGAAGACCAAGAAAAGCAAGAGAAAGCCACTAGCTGCCAGACAGGGGAGCTGCTAGAATATGGCAGTTAAGATCGTGGGTTCTGGAGGTAGACTGCCTAGGTTCACATTCCCACCTCTGTCCTTACTAGGTGGCTGATATTGGGCAAGTTGCCTAACTTTTCTGTGCCTTGTTTCTTCATGTGTGAATGGAGATAATAGCACCTATGCTTTTGGCCTTGATACCCATGACACCGTTCTGATCTGCATCATAGCGGGGATGACTCTTTCAGGCTGTGTGCCAGGCTCTGTGGCATCTGGTCTCCAGCAGAGTTTACCCACTGGAAGGCCCTGGTAGGAGGTTGGTGGGCCGGGTCAGAGAGAAGCCCGAGTACTTGTCCCCCTCTCTGCTTTGGGCCTGCTCTGTGGCAGCAGCTGTGTCACCTTCATGGCTTTTGCTCCTGTTGGACCCTGTGACTCCAGATTCTGGAGCTCCCAGAAGCCACAGCACCCACTCTCTTTTGCCAGCCCCCACTGGGCTCGGGGTTGTAGCTTCCATCTATTGCTGATCTCCAGACAATCACCCTGCCCTGTCGGGCTTCTCTGCTCTGCTGTCGCCAGAAAGCCAGTTCTCCACATTAAATCTCGTTTTAAGGACTTGGAGTGATTTCTCTGTTCCTAATTGGTACCATGGGGTTTGTGAGAATTAAATAAGTTAATCAACATCTAAGCACTCAGCATGTGTCAGCCTCTGTTCCTGTCATTACCGAGGCCCCAGTTTGTCCAGCCCAACTCATGGGTTTCTGAATCTTACGCTTTTCTGTGGCTCTTCACCCTTGGGGGGTGGGGGTGGGGGTGGGTGGAATACTGCACTTCCATGGCAGTCCTGAGGGTGTGCCAGCTGCCGTTTGCCCCCTTGTCTGAGCACCAGTGCCCCTCAAAGAGCCCTGCACGGCAGTCATTGTTATTCCCATTCTACAGGTGGGGACAGGCTCAGAGCCACTGTGCAGTTTGCTCAAGGTCAGGAAGTGGGAAGGGCATTCAAATCCAGGGTCGTGAGGTACCAAAGCTGGCGTCTACACCACCGCGCTGGGGTGTGGAGGAGCTGCTGTGGTCACACTGTCCGTAAGTCACGGGGAAGCCGGGTTGTGTCCCTCGAGCTTTTTTAGAGTTTCTTTCTGGACACTTCTGGTACTAGTGGCCAGGTGTGTGTGTGGTGGGTTGAAGGGGTGCTCTCTGTCTCCCACTCCCAAGCTACCCTCCTGGGATCCTGTGACCTTACTACCATCACTAGGGGAGTTCTGGCCCTTAGCCTGCAGTGTTTGCAGGTTAGCCAAGGGCACCCCTCCCCGAGGTGGGGGTATAGGATAGGGCTGTGTTAGGGAGGAGAAACCAGGAAGGTGTTTCTCTTGTACTTGGTGGGGGCAAAGTTGGAAGGGAGAGAGTAAAGGGGAAATGAAATGTCCGTTAGTAGTGACTGGTGGAGTAAACTGTTGTAAGTCCATAGTTGTTGATGTGAAGAGATGCCCACAGCTTGTTGTGTAAGGAGAAAGGCAGGTTAGAGGACCTACATCGACTGCCTGAGCAGAGCTTGGCATGTGCACATCTCTGTGAATAGATGCCCAGGAGCAGTGCAGCAACAGATGAAACCTAGTTCTCTCCGGCAGAGGAGACTTCAACTTTGGGCTTTAAATTTTTTCTTGCAATAAATTGACTCTTATAAATAAATAGCGAGCATATAACCTTTTATTAACAGAAAGAAAAATCCTAGAAGATTTTCACTTTTAAGATCCAGGAAGAGAGTAAGGAGGGAATTTGTAGACTCGCCTGCTTTCAGGTTTCTTGGCCAGGAAGGAAGGAGGGAAGTAAGTTACTATTAAAGGCAGTGACAAAACTTTCTCCTAGGAGAGACATGATCATGCATTTGTGTTGAGAGAAAAGGTGCCTGTGGTTGGGGAAAAGGTCACAGATAGTAGAGGGGGTATTCTCCTCCGTGGTACAAGGATTTAGGGAGGTGGGAGTGGGGTGGAATCTTGGCACCGGTGGTGGGATTAGCCCTGGACAGGTGGAAGAGCACCCCTTTCATGCAGCAGGAAGGACAGTACAAATGTGCAAAGCTTGTAGGTGGGGTGGCAGGAAGGTGAGGGCGTCCTTTCCTGATTGCCTCTATTTTCTCTGCAAAGTAGGAGGCGAGGTCAGCTCATGAGAGTGAGATGGTCAGCTTCCCAGGCAAGGGGCTCAAGGGACCCGGGGGAGGTTTGGAAGGCACTGTGGGGGATAGAAGAATGGCTGGTGGGGATAAGCGGAGGGATGGTCTGTCTCTGTTGAGGCCAGCTGTTGTCTTTCTCTAGCAGAATTCTGGTGTCCAGAGCTGGGGATGGAGGCAGCACATTGTTGGGTTAGCTACAAAGCTGCAAGGCTTTATGGGTTAAATGTGACCAAGGGACAAGGGGGTAAGGGGTTGGCAGTGACAGCAGGAGAGTGGGTAACATGAGGAATCCTGACCTACAGGCCAGCCAGGGAGGGAAATCAGCATGCAGGAGAGAGGTCTTAATGAGAACAATGGTAGACATTGTAGTGAACAAGGGTGGAGAGTAAATGAACAAGAGGAGAAGGACTGCTGTGGCCTGGGATGAGATGTTGATGGTAGGCCCAGGAGGCTTCCTGTTGTGATCATGAGGGAGGGGAGTCAAGGTCATTGGATTGGAGCCAGGTTGGTGGATGGGTCATCCCCATGTGAGGGGAACTTGGGATGGAGAGGGAAAGTGGGAGCTGGGAGCCCTTAGTGAATGAATGTGAGGGAGGGCCTGGGTGGTAGAGAGATCAGAGTGAGAAGAGATGGGGCAAGATGGCCTGGGGGAGACATTGTTGTTCAAGGTGGGAAGAGCAAGAACAAATGAAGTCTGGAAAGTGAATTTATAGGCAAAGAGAGAGCAGGTCCTGGAATGTCAGAGGGGAGCCTGGAGACCAGGAAGCACATTTTGTAGCGGAGGAAGTTGACTGGGAGAGGTGATGTGGGATGCTCATCGCTAATTAGCCAGATAAATTAGGCTACTACTTTTTCTCTGAGTGAGATTGTGGAACCATGTGCCTTTAGAGCGGTAGGCACGTCATCTTGGAAATTATCTGTAGGCCAATCCTTTCATTCTAGAGCTGAGCAAACAGAACACTGGGAAAAGTAGGTGAAGTTCAATAGAGCTGGGACCAAACCCAAGTGTCCTGACTCTCGATTTGTTGCTGAGACAGGGAAGACAGTGCGTCAGAAAGGGACACGCAGGGCAGTGTGTGGATGTGTAGGGGGTATGTGTGTGCATATGCACATGTTCATGCACACACGTGTGAATTCACATTCATGTGTCTGTATTTGCAAGAAAGCTGGACCAAGACAGTGTTTCCCTTCATGAAGACAACCATGCTGTTGCCTCTGTAAAGGGTGACGGTAAATACTTTCCTTTGCCAGGAGTGGCGATGGGTGAAATGAGGCAGGATCTCTGGATCTCCTGATTGCCATGGGTGCTGCACATGGGGGAGGCAGCTGCCTTGGGCCATGAGTCTGCTTTATGATCTTGCTGCACACTGGGGCTGTCTGAGCTTGAGCCTTTCCCTGCTTAAACTGGAAGCCGCAGGCCCAGATTCCTCATTGCCTGTATTAGCACCAAGATACCTCCACTGGGCACATTTGTTTAGCCAGGGCTTATATGAGTCTGTTAGGATGGTCATAATAAAACACCACACACTGGATGGCCTAAACAACAGAAATTAATTTTCTCATAGTTCTGGAGGCTAGAAGTTCAAGACCAAGTTGTTGGTAGAGTCAGCTTCTTTTGGGGCCTTGTCTCCTTGGCTTGTAGATGGTATCTTCTCCCCATGTCTTCTCGTGGTCTTTCCTCTGTGTGTGTCTGTGTCCTAATCTATTAAAGACCAGTCATATTGAATTAGGGCCCACTCAAATGACCTCATTTTAACTTAATCACCTCTTTAAAGATCTTATCTCCAAATATAGTCACATTCTAAGGTATAGGGGTTATGATTTCGACATTCAATTTTGAGGGACAAAATTCAGCCCCAAACAGGATTATTTTGGTTGCAAGTCACAGAACCCCACTCAAGTTAGCCAAAAAAAAAAAGGTTTGTTGCTTAAGATGAGGCTCTCTCATCGGTATTACGGACTAGAAAGCAACTCTTCCCATCTCTTTCCTCCCTGGGGTGGTGGTTTTAAAGCACGGCCACAAATTCTTTGACACTCCTCACCCCCTAGATAGGTGGGGTCTCTATCCCTGCCCCTTGCATCTGGGTGGTCTTATGACTGCTTCAGCGAATAGAGTATGGTAGAAATGATGCTAGGTGACTTCTCAGCCTGAGTCATGAAAGACCATGCAGCTTCTGGCTTGTTCACTGACACACTGCTGTTTGGAGCCCTGACCCACCTAATCAGTCTGACGACCCCAAAAGGCTATGCTGGAGAGACCAGGCACTCAGGTTGACAGCTACAGCTGAGCCCGGCTTCCAGCTGTCCCTGCCAAGGTGCCAGACGTGAGTGGAACCCTCTCCAATACTCCCACACCAGCCCATGTGCTAGACAATTATCATGCAGTGACTTCTGCTGATACCCATAGCAAGAAGAATCACCCAGCTGAGCCCTACCTGAATTCCTAACCCACAGATTTATGATCTGTAATAAAATGGTTGTTGTTTTGAGCCATTGAGTTTTGGAGTAGTTTGATAAGCGGACAAATAAGCAGAACACTGCAAGGCTGCTTTCTGCTTTCTGCTACTTACTGTTTTCTTCCATTTACTCCTGTTCCCTGCTCCCCCTTAAATTTAACCTCCACATGGCTGTGACTTGTAATCCTAGTTATCCAGCCAAGTCTCTGCTCTAGCCCTCCACATCTCTCTGGTTAGGCTTTCCATATCAGTCATAATGTTTGAGAATCTGGCCAGCCAAGGCCAGGGGCAGGGCCACGTGTTATGGGATATGGGCCATTTCTCCTGGAGGTTGGCGCCCAGCAGACCCAGAACCTCATGTCTACAGTGTCCATGTCAATGTCCCAGCTGAATCTGGCAGCCTCAGTCCTCCACTCCTTCAGAACTGTACTGCTCCTACACCAGTGAGAACTACCCCAGCTGGGAATCACACGGTCGGCTTTAAGGTAGAAGAGGGCCCTGGAACCGTCCAGTTTATTCTCTTTCTAACAGGAATTCCTTTGATGATAACAGAAAGAGAAATTCCCTGTAGCCACTTTTTAACACCTCCAGTTCATCAGGGCTGCATAGGAGGTAGCCACTGGCCATCCATCACTTCGGCTCGTTTAACATTTCTCCAGATGGAGTTGAAATTTGCCTTCCTCTAACTTTTTCTCTTTGGTCTTTGTTTTGTCCTCAACAGTCACACAGAGTAAGTGATCTCTGTTTCAGCAGACAATATTTGAAATCCTTGAACCCCTCATTTTAAGGCTTTTTCTCTTCATAGCAAACCTGGGACTCAGGTGTAATTACCAGAATGGGGACCAGAGCAGGGGAGTGGGAGGAAGGATGATTTGCTTCCACTAGTAATTGAGTGAGTGTGGGTAGAGAAGCCAGCATGGACTTCGCTTTCTCAGCTGCAAGATCTTTTTGATCATCTCTCTGTTCTTGCTGATTTTCACAAGAAAGCATGTCTGGCTTGACCCTCCCCTTCTGTATTAGTTTTGTAGGGTTGCCATAACAGATGGCTACAAATTGGGTAGCTTAAAACAACAGAAACTTATTCTGTGACTCTTCTGGAGGCCAGAAGTCAGAAATCAAGGTTTTGTAGGGCTGGTTGCTTTAGGAAGCTGTGCAGGATGGTCTGCTCCGTGCCTCTCCAGCTTGCGGGCGTCACTGGCAATTCTTGGTGTTCCTAGACTTGCAGATACATTGCTCAGTCTCCACCTCTGTCTTCACATGTTATTCTTCCCCATGTCCTCTGTGTCTATGTCCAAATTTCCCTCTTCTAAGGACATTAGTCATTGGATTAGGGCTCACCCTAATCCAGTATGATCTCATTTTAACTAATAACATGTGCAAAGACCCTACTTCCAAACAAGGTTACATTCTGAGGCTCTAGGTAAACATGAATTTTGGGGGGACACTATTCAACCCTGTACACTTTCTTTCCTTCTTTCCCTCCCTTCATCTTTCCCTCTGTTTCTCTCTCCCTCCTCCTCCTTTCCCCACTCCATCCGTATCTCCCTCTTAGAGGCACAGAATGAGCCCCATAGGGTCACTGTTTTTGCACTGTGTCTGGTATAGCACTGTGTGTAATTCGGTTAGAGGTCAAGAAAACCCTCACAAAGCAGGAACCATGTTGCTGCTTATAGATAACTTGCAAATCACTCTGTGCTGGTATCTGGATTAGATGCTTTAGCAGTCGATGCTCAAGAAGAAGGAGGAGAAAGAAGAAGAGGAGGCTAAGTAGAGCAAAAATTTAGTTTGCAAACTGAAATAATTTTTGCACCTTGACTGTATGGCTATGGGGAGCTCGTTGAGATGAGAGTTTCTCCTCTTTAGGAATAAAGATGAGTCAGGTAACAATCGTGCTTCCCTTTGTCTGAGGTTCTCTCAATACCACACTTTTACCAAAGCCACTGTTGAATCCTCCTAGACTTATGCTGGTCAATAATGTAGCCCCTAGCCACAGTGAAATGAGAATGTGCTTAAAGTGCAAAAGACAACACCAGATTTCAAATGCTTATTTAGCATGTAAACAAAGAATGTGAAATACTGCATTAATAATTTTACATTGATTACATATTGAAATGATAATATCTTGATTATATATAAAGTATATTATTAAAGTCAGTTTCATCTGTTTTTATTTTTTACAAAACGCAGCTACTAGAAAATTTCAAAGGACATAGGTAATTCGAGTATCTTTCTACTGGGCAGCACTGTGAGAGCCCAAAGCAACTCAGCATAAAGCTTATTTACCTGTAGGATTTGAATCTTGGCTTTGCCACTGATACATTGTGTGCTCTTGGGCCAGACACATTTTCTCTTTAGGCTTCGCTTTCATCCTCTATGAAGTGGGCATGATGTGATTATGATTCCTACTCCACCTCCTCCTGGGAATCCCTGTGAGTGTCAAAGGCGAGAACGTATGTGGCACGGCTTCATGACTTTAAGGTGCAGCCCAGATGTGGTTTGATCGGGACCAGCTGCAGGACAAGCAGCGCTATCTGCATCCCCACCACCTCCACCACCTCCGTCATCACCGTCAGCACCGCTGCCTCTGCAGCCCAGAGAATCAGGCCACCGGGGCAGGCGCACAATACCAGACCCAGGGGAGGACACAGCCTGCAAGAATTTCTACTTTCAGCTCTTCCAAGCCCTGTGTCCGCAATCTAAGTGACTGACCCTCTGCCAGCTGCCAACAGTGCTTCTGTCTGCTCGGGGGTGGGGGTGGGGGGGTGTGGGGAGGTGGGGGGGGGTAAGTCTCTGAGAAAAACGTGCCTTCCACCTAGCACTTTTCAATCAATACAGTGTTTATACATGCTTTTGGATTAGAATAAGACATCCAACTTTTTTTTTCCCCAGAAAAGCATTTCTGTTGCATCAGACCACCAAAGCATTTCCCCTCTCTTTTTTTGGCCACCAAATATTTTTATGATTTTCCACATAAACAGCTAGGGAAAATGCTAGCAGCCACTCAGGCGGCAGCGGCCGGCACACTATGTCTCCCACGAGAGCAAGGGATTAGAACAACGGCAAGAAGGCCAGTGCCTAGGGAATGGGGTGGGGTGTGGGGGCAAAGGAGTGTTAATTAGTCTAAGATAAAAGGATTTCTATGAATTCTTCTTGAGAATCCTGGGACAGTAAACTAGGATTTGCCTGTGGCTTCAGGCAGTGAGGGCTCACTTTTGAAAGATTCAAACATTTGCAGATGAAATTAGGTATTGGTGAGGTTTGGAGGTGGGTGTGGAGTGACCCCGGCCATCTGAGGGCTAACCCTGGGTCCAGCAGACCCGCCTCTTTCTGGCCCCCTCTCTTCCCAGCCTGAATTTCTGCCCCCACCAGCCCCCTTACCAAGTGAGATTCATGATCAAGTTGGGGATCTGCCTCCTGAAGGATCCTCTGTGGATGGCCAAGAGCTCGTGGTAACTATTGATTATTTGGTCTTCCTTTTCTTCTTTCTTCTTTCCATCCCTGGCCAGCTTTCCCAGAGACATAGTGGGGCCTCTCGTAGCCAGCCAGCTGCTCTGTGCTGAGAGATTTAAAATCCTGCAATTGATTCTGACTGTGTCCAGAACAATAGGCGTCTGAATCAGATTTATTAATCTTCTGGGGAGTGAGGGAGGCAGGCTTCCTGTCCAGGCTGTTTACTGTGATGACAATGGGCAGGGTTTGGACTTGCATTTCAGCTGGGTTTATTATGGGCCAAGGCATGGGAGCGGCAGAGGACAATTCTAACCCGAGCGGGGCGGCGAGGGCCCACGGCCACAGAATCAGCGGAGATGTGTTGAGGGAGTAGTAGGAAGAGCGGGGCTGATTTAGGGAACACCCCAGCGGGCAACCACGGGTGACAGGATGGGGATGGAGGTGTGGCTCCTGGTAGACGCTCAGCACAGTTCATTCCATTGTCTCTGTTTCGTGCTCAAATCTCTCAGGTCTTTGAAAGACAGAAGCTGGATATGCAGGGCTAATGCATTCTTACTCAAAAGCTGGGGGCTGGATGAGATCACCTTTGAGAAGGTTGGGTAAAGGCCGCTGCATAGCTCTAGAAAGTCGGGGTCAGGGAGGCATGGCTTCACTGTGTGGGGACCTAGGTCGTGCCTGGCTAGTCAGCAGGCACGTGGCCACAGAGCCGAAGCATCTTGCCCCATGGAGTACTGGAGAAGGCTTTAGGATCTGAAGGGTTGCAAATGGAAGACAGGGAGGAGCCAGTGCATTCTGGTGGTGGAGAGAACTGACTTTTGAATAAGATTACTTGGGTCCAAATCCTCCTTCTGCCACCTGCTGGCTGTGAAATGTGGGACAAATTACTTCATCTCTCCGAGTCTTAGTTTCTCTGTCTCTGAAATGGGTGGGGATTGTAAAAAAGAACCTATTCTGTGAGGTTGCTTTGAGGATTCAATGGAATGATGCACGCAGAGTTCTTAATACAAAGCAAGTGCTGAAAACTGTTGGCTGTTGCTGGCATTGTCCTTGTTACTGTACCATTTAATTAATTAATTAATTAATTTATTTATTTTGGGAAGTTGACGTGGTGCCACTCAAGAAAGACCAGTTTGGTTATTAGAATTACAGAGAAAGGGAACAGGAAGGAGGACGGGAGGGAATAACAGGGGAAGGGAGGACATAAGGAAGGAGAGAGGCAGGGGGCTTACACACATAGGTTTCAGTGGACAAATCTGCAGAGGCGAGTGACATGCCTGTTGAAGGCAGGAGGTGAGCACAGCCTCAGGGCTGTTAACTCCAGCAGGCCACCAGTTACTGAGAACAAGAGTATCATCTCCCCCACCCAGGGCTGGCCTGAAGAGTTGGTGAAGAAATGAAGGCTTGACATGCTTGAAGGATGGTCCTGGGGAGCTGTTCGGCTGGTGTCTTTGGAGGGCTTCCAGTCCAGACCCCTCGGGAAACCGAGCCTGACACTGTGTGCCATGGAGCACCTGCCTGGCCAGGGTGGCCTGCAAGGGGAGGAGGTGTCTTCCTCCGCATAGCCCCCTGTGTGCCTTTGCCCCACTCTCACTTAGAAGAGGACTGACTGTCCTTTTGGTAAATTGCTGCTGTCTGTTTGCCTGTAGTTTGGAGGCACCCTTCTCTTCCTCTCCCTTCCCCCTCATCTCTCCGAAGCTACGTGGTTGGTTCTCATTCTGTCCCAGCCATGCCCCTCTCTTTGTTGATGCCCTCATCCCCCTCATCCTGGCCTTCCCTCCTTGCCCTGTATGTAGTGGGCCTTCCGGGCTGATGAGGGTGACCCTGGGACTCGGCTCTGTGCTTGGAGCCCCAGACACCTGTGCCGACCCTGACCTCATCACTGAATGACATGCCCCCTTACAGCCCTAGGTTACTTATTTCTAAAATAGGGCTTCCATGTGGATTCAGTGAGATTACGGATGTGAAGCGCCTAGCTTGGTGCCTAGCACGGTAGGTGGAAGCCATGATTATATTGTTGTTGTTATTATCAGATGGGGGATGATGGAGCTAAGCCCTCTGTGCCGGCTTGAGGTTAGAAGACCTTAGCCTGGCAAGAGACACCACAAACTGAGTGTAAGACAGGGCAGGGGGAGAGAGATTGGAGGGGGGAGAAGGGGGCCGATGTTAATGAAGTTCATGCTAAAGATACTTGGCGGCAGTGAGGCCACAGGCCTGTGGCTGGGCGCCAGGCCCAACCACGAGCCTCATTTCCATATGCGGGTCAGCTTGTGGCATGTTTATAGCTTGCCTCTCTGCAGAGCTTCACCAGGAAGGTCTGGCCCCCAGGACCATTGGAGGGAGGCCGGCGCTGGCTGTGGGAGGTGGGCTGCGTGCCTTTGGCTAGGAGAGCACGGTTCCCATCAGAGTCAATTACCGGTGGCCGGCCCCTGACGTGAGGTCAGTAAGCAGGCCCCGGCCCCTTGGGGATGTGTGAAATGATGTAGGTGAGATCTATATGTAGGGCTATCCACACATGGCTGTGTGGTTATAAATACACACAGCCCAGTTCGCAGAGTGCTGTGGGAGCCCAAATAGCCCTGCATGCAGCTATATATGAGATATAAACACACAGACCAGGGTGTGTGGTGCAGGCCTGCGGCTGAAGGAAGCTGGGGCTCGGCCACCTCCTCGGGTGATCTTAGGCAAGCACTTCCTTCCTCCCCCTGCTAGGGCTGCAAGGGGCAGGTCTTGGGCTAGGGGCTCACACACTTAGCCTGAGGTTGTTAACCAAGGACCTTCGTGAGAAGGCATGCCCAGGAAGTACTGAGCCAAAATTTGGGTTTGAAGGGCCTCTTTGTAAGCAGACATTCTCTGGCTTGGAGGCATCCTTTCCTCTCTTTTCCTTCTCCCTCCCCTCTCTTAAAACTACCTGGTTGAGTAGATTCTACCCCAGCCATCTTCTCTCTACTTATGCCACCATGGCCCTAGACCTCACCCATCTTCCTTCACCTGCACTCAGTGGTGGGCTGGTACATGTTTAACAACCGATTCTTGGGGGGAAGAGCCCTGATTTGTAGCATTTGCCCATTTCTGTGGAGTGTTGTATCTTCTTACCATGGCCAGTTTCAGGCTACCAGTGTGAGGTCATGGAATGCAGAGCTGGGTAGAGATGCACAGTGGCCCTTCATTATGTAGCATTTCAACCATCTGGATATACTAGACATAAGTAATCTCAAGAGCAAAGATAATATTAAAATGTCATAAAACAATGAGTGATGAGTTTTGGGTACTCACTACCTTTGTTTTAAAAGTAATAAAATCTGTTTTTAAAGTAATGACCACGTATATCAGCTGGCTTACAAAACTTTTGAATATTTAGCTATCAGTTTATATAAGCATATCAGCAGGATCCAGAACAATACTGCAGGCATTAAAACTGCTTTTAACCACCCTGCCTATTCCCAGTCTCTTCATTCTTGAGTTATGTTCCCAAACTACAAACCTGATTACATGTCTACCCAATTTAAATCTTACGTGAATTTTGTGATTTGAAGGCCCTTCCTCATCTGACCCTAATGACTGCTCCAGTTTCAGTCCAGTCTCTAGCCCTAAGCCCCTACTGTCACACCAAACCTCTTTTCATTTACCAAATAGATTATCAGCTGGGCTCCATCCTGTAGGACTGGACCTGGCAGAGAGGTGGCTGGGGTCTGTCCTGTAGAACCTTGTAGGCTGTGGTAGGGATTTTGAATGTTATTCTGAGGAGGGCTTTGAGCTGAAGTGTAATGTAACCTGAGGTATATTTAAGAGCATCACTGTGTAAAAAACAGATCATACTGGGGAGGAGGCCAGAGTGGAAGCAGGAATAGTTAGGAGACAATTGCAAAAATCCCACAAGAGATGTAGTGGCTTGTACCACCAGGGTGTAGCACTGGAGGTGGTGGGCCATGTCCAGATTCTAGAAACATTTTGAAGGGAGAGCTGATTTTTTTTGATGCATAATGATCATAACAAGAGGAGGCAGAATGGTATAAAGTACTAGAAGCATGTAGTAGCTGCCAAGTGCAGAGGTGATAAAATCCAATCAGGGGATTTTGGAAGACTTCTCAGAGGAGGTCACTGAAAGAAGAGAGGGTATGCGAACTCAACAGTCCAGGCAGGTTTATTGCTGAACCTGAGAGGGGCCCCTCTGTCCTGGCCAGCAGAACAAAGGAAAAAGGGTCTCTTAACAGGCCAAGAGGCTTTTTATAGCCAGGGTTTTCGGTGGGCTCTTTGAGGGGTGGGGTCAGGGGAAAGGTGGGCTTGTGGCTTGCTGACGTGTCTTGTGGAGGATGCTTGTAGCCTAGGTAAGATGACACCTAGGTCTCTCTGAGATGGGTGGGCTTGTTTGAAAGGTGGTTTTCAGGTCCAGATTCTATCAGTCACTTCTGAGCAGAGCCCTGGTGGCTGAGGGAAACATCAGAACATGGGGAAGTGGGAGAGTATTTGGGATTAAGACAATGTCTGTGGAATCATGAGAATAAAAATCTTGTAGGTGAACATGGGGAGTGGTGAGTGGCCCATTGCATTCAGTGGTAGGTGAATGGAGGGGTACTATGGGAGGTGTGTCTGGGTCTTGGAGGGCCTCATCTGCAAAGCTGGGGAGCTTAGACCCTTTTCCCATAGGCAGTAAGGAGCCATTGAAGGTTTTTGGCAATGAATGACACCATCTCAGATGTCAGCTTCAAAGGTGTGGAGGCTGTGGACAAGGATACAAAGTAGGAAGCCACTATACTGCCCAGGTGCCCACTATAAATGAGGGACTGTGTGGTGGAAAGGAAGAGACAGTCTGGTGAATTTTCCAAAGCAGAATTTGCACCGTAACTGATTGGTGGTTTATCCAGGAAGGTGGGGGAACTAGAGGCAGCAGAACAACTTCTGGGGTCCAGCTCTGGGTAAATGGTGATGCACAGGTTAGTAGAGATAGGTGAGGTGTGAGGTGTCCTGTTTAGGACATGCTGAGTGTGAACATGTGGTGCATGTACACTTGTTAAATGAATGGGAGAACAAATACAGGTCAGACTCTGAGCCTTGTGGTCAAATACTGAAACATCCCATGGGGCCGTTCCTGGCCTGACCCAGTCTCTCAATGACTTGGATTAAACTGACCCATTTACAGCACCAGCTGCAAGGATATTCCCCTCTGCCCAGCAAGGCAGGTGCTGTGAAGAAATCAGAGGTTGTGGGGGAGGGCATTTGTTTTTTCGTGACTTTTAAGAGTAAACTTTTAGTCAAAGTATATCACAAGTGAACAAAAGCTGCACATATGCTAAACATACAGCCTGAGGAGTTTTCACAAGGTTATCACGGTTTTATAACCAACACCCAGATCAAGAGCAGAACAGTGCCAGCACCCTGGAACCCAGCTCTTTGATGGGTGCAGTGAAAGCCATCATGGTGGCCTCCTCTCCTGCCCTGGCTGAAGGCTCAAGGCCTTCCTTCCTCTGGGTGGCCCAGGTTCTCTGCTGATCTTGCTTTCAGTAAGCCTGGCCTGGGGGCAAAGCCAGACTTCCTGTCTCAGGTATCTGGGCAGGGCCAGCTGTCATGAATGGAGTGTGCACACCTCCCCTGAACCATGCCTGCCCTTCTCTGTCCCTGCCCTCTGTCACAGCTCTTGGAGCCTGGGCCTGCAGGTGGCCAGCAAGAACCATCCTGTGCTCAGTGGCAAGGGGCTCTGGCCTCAGTCATGGCATTGAGTGACAGTTCGTTGAGTAGCCTGTGGATGTCAGGCCAGGCCTCTGCAACCCTGGACTCTGCTTGAGTGGGATAAATCAGAGCCCTGAGAAGGTCTCTTTCAACTCTGTGATGTTTGAAGCACAGTGGTTATGAACTTCACTTGATAAAAATAATAATTGAAGTAACTTCCTGAGCACTCACTCCAAGCCAGGATACGTACCAGGCATCCATCATTGCCTTTAACCCTCCTATCTACCCTCTGAGGTCGCCTCTTGTATGTTTCCAGTGGGGGTGTAAGTTCCCTCACACTCCAATCATACATGCATTGAAATTAGAGTGCAAAGACAATTCTCTATAAAGGATTTTGTCTTGCTTATGAGCTTTCTCTTCTCCAAAAAGGTAGAAAGGAAAAACACCTCTTAAATTTTGATTCAATCAGGCAACGCTAGTCCAAGCCAGTAGCTAACAGTCTTTGAGAACTAACCTTCAGCTTGGATTATTCAGGTACCTTCTGTGTCTTTCGGAATTCCTCCCCTCTCTTCAATTCTCTCTAAGATGGTACTGGGTGGGGACCCCGCAGGGAATGTGGTATGCTTGGCATTGATGTCTTTGCAAGATACTTTATGGAAGTGATTCCAGAACAATGACTCTCCTCCACCTCTGCCCCATAAAATGCATGTTTTCTGGAACCAATAGCCAGAGGTAGTCTACAGAAGAGGGCAGCACCGAGGCACAGGGTGGGAGTTTCCCCAGCTGAAGGTTGGACCAGGGCCTCTGGGAAAGAGAGGCCAGTGACTATATGGTAAAGTGAGCAGCAGGTGACTGACAACATCAGCCTCTGGACATGCTTCCCAGACATTCTGGAGGAGACCACATGGGTCACAAGCTGCCCTTCCTCCCAGCCAGGACTGCCTGTCACCAGTGTTAATCTGCATGCCTCTGACTTCAGGCAGGTGGAGACCTGGTGCCTCCTGCTGAGTCTGTAATTGTTTATTAGTATCTTATCACCCAGAACCCTGCTGAAACGGGAGCCATCCTTTCCTGAAACCCAGGCCTGGGATGTAAAAAAAGACAAAGGCCAGCTGATACCTTTGCAACCTAAACATGGCCACATCATTCTCCCCAGTCTTGGGAGAGAATTCATGTTGCTATTTCTACCTCCCCTACGTGGTATAAAACTGGGATGATGACATGCATTATCCCCTGAGAACCCGGATGTGAGGTTTTCTCCTCCCACTGTGTCTGTCGGGGAAGGACAGCCTCTCCAAGGCACCAGGAACTTTGCTGGCACTGACAACAGTGAGAGCACGAGCTCTGATTTTGTTGGTTGTGCCTGAGTGTGTTGGGATGACAACCCTGACTTTCGGGAAGCCAGATGCACCTGGACTGATTGCAGCTGGAGGGCTGCTTTGTGTCCCCATAAGCTGCGGCAGGCTGTGGCTCGTGTGTCTCCATTGGCGGCTGGGCTCTCTCCTTACCTCTAGCCACTACCAAGGGAGGGCGACAGAGCCTCAGGCTGGGCCTGCTCCCGGCTCCTGAGTAGGCAGAGCACAGAGCACTTAAGGCTGTGCATGAAACAACCTCAGTGCATGGCTGGAGTCTGGCCATGGAATGCCAAGATACACAGGAACCACTGTTCCAGCCCGGGTCTCCAGGGACTGGGGCTCCAGGGAATGAATGCCTGCACATTACCACCTCCCAACAACCTGAAAGCACTGTGCACAGGCTGGGCCTGGGGAGGGTACAACTGGGAACTGGGGTAGGGGTGTCTCCTGGGCTGTGGAGTGTGGCTCCAAGACACTGCTCCGAGGTGAAGCCAGAGGCAAGCACTCCCAGTTAGGGGAGCAATGCATTGCTGTGAAGGGGCTGAGCAGAGAGGCAACAAGGAGATACCTGACAAGATAAGCCACAGCTTTGGGGAGAGTGGGGAGGAGTCCGAGACCAGAGTGTTCCCTGGGGGGTTGAAATGAGACACGTTCGTACTGGGCTGTAGTGGAGCTTTTTTATAGAGAATGAACTATTTGGGACCATCCATCCATCCATCCATCCATCCATCCGTCCGTCCATCTGTCCATCCATCCATCCATCCATTCATCCATCCATCCATCCATCCTCCCTGAAACTATTCATTCATCCAGTAGCATTGCAATGTGCATGGTAATGTGCTGATATAAGGTACAATAAAGCCAGTCCCTCTGGTGGTTTCCATCCCTAAAATATAGCCAGTCTGGGGTTCAAGGTGCCATAGGGTATGAGATTTTGCCTTAGCGCACGGCACCATGCTGCCTCTTGTACCCATCTGGGTAAGAATAACAGTTGTATTTTTGAATATCTACCATAGATGGATCCTGCCCTGGGTGCTTTGAATATATTACCTTGCTTAGTGTTCATGACAACCCCATGAAGGAAGCAAGATCTGGAAAGTTTAAGGAATTTTCTGAAGTAATGCGCTGTGTTGGTGAGCAGTGGAGCTGGGGTAGGAACTGGGGTCCGGCTCTAAAGCAGATGCTCACTGTACCCTGCCCCACACCTCTCTAACCACAGGATCCTGCTGGTGCCTGTTAAACTCCTCGGGGGCATGGATTGGTGTCTGCAAAGCCAAGTCTTTTTATTTCCAACCCTGAGAGTCTACAGTCAGATCTGGAGGAGCAAGGCAAATCCACCCTCTCATCAGGAAAAGGAATTGTACTTTTATCCGGCTCACATACTGGATTTTCAAGGAAATCACTTGCTATTTTGTAAATTTGCTCACCTAGAGTGAATACCTGACTGGAAAGGATTAAGTGAATTGACACGCATGAAACACTTAGGCCTGTGCCTGGTATGCAGTAAGGGCTCAGTACACCTGAGCCCTTGGCACTGGCCAGGATTTGGTTTCCATGGCTAACACACCTGCAGACCTGATGGTGCAGCCCTTCCTGTTAGAGAGGAGGAAACCCACCCAGAGAAGCAGATCCCGCCCCGGCTCGCTCCGTGAGCTCTGTGACCATGAGCTTCATCTGTCCGCAGTGTCAGGAGAAGTGTTTCTGGAAAGGGAAGCCGGGTTTGCTGGGGCGATGACGGCTTAGGTGCCTTGACCCCAAGGGCGGCTGCCGCTTCCTCCCAACTCTCCCCGGAGGACACCTCAAAGAGCCAGCTCCCATTACCCAGGAGCAGGTGGGGACTTTGTAGCCTGTTTGTGGGTTCCATTCTCTTTCACCTCCACTGGGTCCAGACTGAGCTGTGGCAGAACGAGAATAATGTCTCAGCATCTCCGAATCCACAGGGCCTGGCACCTAGTAGGTATCTATTAAATATTTCTTTGGGGAACAAGAGGGAGTTGCTCTGGCACTAAAGGAGCAGCCATATGGCCTGTGCATATGTGATGCCAACGTAAGGTCAGACCGATGGGAACAAATTGGGGTGCAGCTAATATTTGGGGTTCTTTTCCAACAGAGTGAATGGCAAGACAGAAGGAATCAGTGTGCTCAGTGACTAACTGAGGACCCAAGGGACAAGGGTCTGGAGACCCACTCCCTTTAGCAGAACACCTATGACTGTTTGAATTGTTGGTTTCTGTTGCTCTGTCTTTAGATTTCAAGCCTCTTGAGGTCAGGGAGCATCCCCAGTTTGTCTCTGTGTTGTAGCAGCTTAGCACAGGGCTGGGCACAAGATAGGCAAGTCCATACCTAGCTGTAGTCGGGACAGCTGCGCATGTGGGTCTGTAGTCCCCAAGCCGGTGAGGACCCCTTTGTTCTCCCAGTGCTACTGCCTCTGAAACCACCAGACAGACCTCTTGTTTCTAAGCCCATCCCCGGCCCCTTCATTATCTTTCATGGCCCTTCCCCCATGCCCCTAACCCCTAACAGAAACACGGGGAGTCAGGGCTCTGAAGAAAGAGTGGCCTGCCCAGATTTGATCAAGACACAAGTGAGAGGCAATGATTTGTGAAGGAATCCTGGTCCTGTCTAATGGAATTTTCCCAAAATAAATTCATGTAAACAACTTCCCACAAAGAGGCAGTCAGGGGAGCTGGGTGTGTAAACAGCGTGAACAGTCGCAAGTACTATGGGCTCCAGGGGTGCCGTGTCGTCTGGAGTGGGGGCTGTGGGGAGACTCCCTTTAGCAAAACACCTTTGGCTCCAGTCCTTCTGACATCATAATGTCAGCCAATTCATTAACTTAAAAAAAAAGCCCTTATTTTACTATCATCCCCAAAACATAGCAACACCACTTTGTAGCTGAAAGGGCTGCAGAATGGATTTTGTTTTAAATTTCTGATCCCATTTCAAAAGCAATCAAAAGGAGAGATGAGCTTCATGCCCGGAGAAGCTGGGGGCAGGAATCGGGTGGGTGGAGAGAGTGGGGAGGGAAGGTGGCTGGAGGAAAAATCCCTGGGGAAATAGAAAACGGTGTCTCTTCTGTGCTCAGTGATGGATGTGAATAGACTCATGCAGTTCCTAGAATTAAGATGAGGATCTGCTCTTCTTAAGGCACTCAGAAGGACACTGAATTCTTGTGGCCTGGATGGCTCTGGCCATGTCCCCATGGAGGCCTGCTGGGAGCTGGGCTCTGTGTACGATTGTGCAGACCACACTTCCAGAGGGAAGTGTGTGCAAGGAATCTGTGCAGGACACACCTTTCCCCTGGACATTTTCCCCAGCGGAGTCTGACTTTCCTAAATGTGATCTGTTTTCAGGATCTAGGTTTGATGACTTTCCCTCCCTCCCATTACCAGGGCCTGGAGAAAGACCTGTATTAGAGTTCCAGCTGGGCCACTGTTGTGCTGCCATGAGACTTCGCAAATTGCATAACTTCTCTGAGCCTCAATACCCTCATGTGTACAGAAGGAACCTGGATCATGCTCCCAGCTCTGTGTACTTCAGAGCATTGTCAAATTCAGCTCATGAAATGGCTGCAAAGTTGAGGGATTTTTAAAAATATTCTAATGACTTTGATTCTGATTTCCTGCTTAAGCCTTATCTTGACTCAGTTGGATTTTGCTGAGAATCTGACTGTCTTTGCAAAAGTCAGAGGCAGGGAAACAGGAAGGGTTGAGTGGAAGGTGCCTGGAGGCAGCGTGAGGAGCTGAGATGATACTGGGAGGTAGGAAGGAGCAGATGGGAAGGGGAGGCCACCAGAATCTGCGGGGCTGATGTGCCTCATGCGGGGTTCCAGAGGATCTCAGGACTGTTCTCTGCCAGCCTGTGCTTTTAACCAAGTCAGAAGCCTGCTGGGAATGATGATGAAGACACTGACTGTGGCTGATTGGCTCTGGGTCTTAATTTTTCATTCCCTGTAAAGGGGGTGGACAACCCCATTCTTTGCCATGTGACTATATATCTATATATGTGTATATATATAGTGCCCTCCTACTGTGGGTGTAGGTCACTTCCTTACCCACTGGTGTTGGCTTGGCTATCGGACTTGTTTTGACCAGTGAGATGCTGAAGAAGTGTTCTGAGGCCTTAAATTTAAATGTTCTTGTGCAATTTGGCCTCTTGTGTTACTAAGATCTGCCATGAAAAAAACATGCCCCAATAGTTGCTGGTCCAAGAAGAATATGTAGACACATGGTTAGGCCTGCATGCAACCCAGAGCCTGGAACCAAGCCCAGCTTATCTGCAGCCTGACACAGAACTTCCATAGCCAACTCACAGAACTGAGCACGACACAAATAAGTGGTTATTGTTGCAGATCACTGAGTTTTGGGGAGGTTTGTCATGCAGCATTATCTTAGTCTGATACACTGATAATGGCAATGAGGATAATATGGGAATCCTCACTTTTGCACACTTCGTGGCAGCTGAGATTTGCAAAGCAAGAACATGGTTCTGATATCCCTGAGTTTCAGTTAATATGGTACCATGTGAAGTGAGGATGGCCTGTAATAGTTTATAATAATTCCCTTTTTAAAAGCATCAGATCCCCTACATGTGTAGAACACAAGATGCTTATGACGACATAACAGAAAACACGGTGTCATAAAGTTAATGAGTAAGAGCTTGGTCTCTGAAGTCAGGTCATCATAGATTTGAATTCTGACTTTGCCACATCCAAGCTTTGGGATTTAGGACAGTTTGCCTCTCTGAGCCTTAGGTGCTTCATATTTGAAATAGGATAATAATGATTTTTGTGAGACGGACATGAAATGGGGTGTTAACACTTTTAGTACAGTGCCTGCTATCTGATGAGTGGTCAATAAATAAACTAATTATTATTAGCTATTATTCTGGATGTGGAGGGTGTAAGTGGCTGTGGGGAGATGTAAGGCCCATTTGCTGGGAGCCTTCTCCAAGTGGAAGGTCATCTTGTCCCTGCAGGGGCCAAGTGGAGGGCATGGGCTCCAGGCTGCCCTGGGCTCAGCTCTGTCATGTGGCGGAAGTGACACCCTTCAGCGTTCTTAAGCTCTAGTCCTTCATCAAAATCTCTCTCTCACTTGTCATCTGCTGGAGAGTTAGCCTGGTTGCCTCTGATGGACCTCTAGGAAACAGGATTCCTTTTGTATGAAGGAGGGGATGAGGGTTGAAGGATGGAGAAGGAGCCATTTTTTTGGGATTAGGGCCTCAGGGCTTGGGACCCACAGGGTTGGATTATAGGATTTAGCCACGGAGTAGATGCTACTCATTTTCCTGCAGGCTGCCAGAAACTCCCTTAGTTGGATGCTTGAGGCTCTTTTCCCATCAACTTGGCAGAAGCTAATGATGATGACAGTAACAATAAGCCACATTTCAGAGTGCTGTATGGTTTCCTCTGTGTGCATTATTTGATTGTGGTTCTCACAGCTCTGTGAGGGAGGCAGGGCAGGACTTTTAGCCCCATATCGGAGAAGCAGCAAGTAAGAATCTCAGTTCACAAACTCAGATGTGCAAATACTCCACTTAAATGTCTATTTCAAGCTCTCCTTATATTGGGGGGACACAGTTTTATTCTTGGCCAATTCTATTCCCCTGTGGCCCCCTGCTCTGCCCTGGGGTGTTTCTCTTGGGGTTTGTCTAAGTGCTGAGGAGAGACCAGCCTTTGCAGGTCTCTGCTGAGACATCAGTTTTCCTCTCTGGCTCTTGGTTATTTTGTGGTCACCATTGCACCTGCCATTCCTCATTCTCAATTGCAAGAGGCCTGGCTGTCTCAGCTAACTTCTGGGCCTCTGTCAGCTACACGGGTCGCAATCTGTTCCCTTGACACTCTGGTGATTTCTAACTCAGAGAGCCTCCACTGGGTCCTCCTTTTCTGGACATGCCACACAGCCTTTCCTCTGTGGGTTTGCCATGACCTCCTCCAGGGCTCAACCTAGGAAATGAGGTACAGGTCTCCTCTATTCTAGACTCCACACCCTACACAGAAAGAGGCTTGTATTCCACCATTCCACCTCCAGCGCAATCAAGACTTTATTCATCATTAGCTGCTGCTTCTCCAGTTGTATTACTGAAGGCAGCACTAGATGCTAATCCCACAAGTGTATGATTGTTCACATGCTGTAGAGGTCTATTTTTCAGTCACATGAAATTCCAAATGAGTGTTCCTCATGGACAGGTGGCTCCCCAGATATTCTCTGTCTTTATATCACTCAAGCTCAACATGTGGCTTCCAGAGTTGCTGGGCGTATTGGCATCAGGTAAGAGGACAAAGCAAAAACACTGAAAAATTGGGCTTGGAAGGTGTTTCTGGGCCAGTTCTGAAAGTGCCACGTGTCACTGCTGACACATTCTGTTTGTTGGAACCCAGTTACATGGCTATGCTTTCCCGCAGAGGTGTCTTGAAAATGTAGTCTATTGCATGCCTAGGACCAGGGGAAATGGACCTAGTAAACAGCTATCCTGTCTCTGCCACACCTTTACTTCTTTATATGGTGGGGGTGGTGGGGGTGGGGGTGGGGAGGATACTGTCACCACTCTTGGATCAAGCAACCTAATTCTGGTACATCATGTAATTGCTGTGTCCTGAGACACCACGGTCTATCCTTTGAAACTCAAAAGTCATTCCTTTGCTTCTGATGTAGCTTTCTTTCCCTGAAGAAAGAGATGATGCCAAGTCCAGCTGCCTACTGGGATCAGGGACCCAGAAATGACAGGGGAAAATACATCAAAAAATATTTCACAATCTTAGAGTACAGCTAGTAATGATGGAGCTGAGGCTTGATCCAGGAGCCAGTGCCTCGGCCTCCTTGTTGGGGGTCCCCAAGCATGAATACAATAAGCCATGAATCTAGAAGAACCCAAGTTCATCCATATTCTGGTGTGTGCTTTCTGGACCAAAGATGTTTTGGGCTGTAGTAGGGATGAAACAGGTGAGCTCAGAGACCTGAGAACTTCCAGGAGCCTTCGGATATGCATTCCAGTGGATTTATGCTAATCTTACATTTCCTCCTTTTCCTTTTTTCATTGTCCTCCCACTCCAATTTCATCTTAGCTCTGCCTGCTCCTTTCTAAGCAATCCCTCTTTATCAACTCCTTCTGCTCCTGGGGTTCCGTGCTGTGCTGTTGGTGAGAGATTCAAATCAGTATCTAAAGTGGGTTGGGGTCAACCTATGCTCACAACCAACACTTCATTCAGCTAATACTTGCTGAGCACCCCCTCTGTAAAGAGCACTGTTTCATGAGCTTCTCAGGGCAACATGCTGACAAGAACACAGTCTTTGGGTTGGGCAAACTAGAGTTTGAATTCTGGCTTGGCTCTTTGAAAACAGGATGATGGGCCAAGTGGCCTAAGTTTCCTGGGCTTCATCTCCCTTATTTCTAAAGTGGGGAAATTAAAACCAAATTCCCAGGATTTGCGTTGAGGATTCAACGTGGAAGTGCGTTGCAGAGAGCTAGGTCCTCACTTCGCTACAGCCAATGGACAGCTCCTCCTCTATTGTCCTCATGGTCTCTTTTATCCCTGTAAAGGCTCTTCCTCCCACACATACTCTGGACCCCAGCCCCCATGACCCCTCAGGGCCTTCTCTCTGTCCTTATCCCGTCTCTTGACTGTGTTGTCCATTTGCCTTCCCTATTGGATCATTCCAATCAGCACTCTAACACCTGCTCAATCTTTTTAACTTTTGAAAGGAATGGAAAACATCCCTTGAAGCACCCACCACTCACCATCCTGCTGCTTCTACCCCACCCTTCTGCCCCAGATTCAAGCTGCTGAAAAGACCAGCCCGCAGGCGCTGCTCCTGCACCCACCCTGTCCAATACGGCACCCACCCTTCCTCCATGAGGCTGCTCTTGCCGAGGTCACCAATGACCATGTGAGGCCGTATACAATGGCTTCTTCTCTGTCTTCATCTTATTTAATACTGAAGTAGTTACTTCTTTTTAAAAGGACCCGAGGACCACTCCTTCCTTTTTTAAAACAGTTTTTTTGTGGTTTTCCTCCTGCCTCTTAGGCAGTTCCTTCTCAGTCTCTTTTTTTTTAAATTTCCATTTTTATTTGATGTTTCAAATATAAAAAATGTCAAGATGCTTACACCAATTATCTCAAATGAGACCATGCAAAGCAATTTCAAAGTGTATACAACAATCATCACTCCCTTCAGTTTTGCCGCTTTATACAATTGTGTGATTGACAGAAAATTGAATGGCACTTGCCTGGTTGGAAATTTTCGCTTGTTTACAAACAAAACCACTGAACATGCAGGATACTGCTGTGTCGCATCTGCAAGTCAATTTACAAAAGAGTTATCATTATTTTAGGAGGCACATGGGACAAAAGTTTAGCTGCCTAATTTTATCCAACTACTCCACAGAAAGCACAAGAGTCCCAACCCTCTGTAAACTTTGGAGGGTTGAGATAGTAGACACTATTTGTCATCTGTAGTAGACTGAACTGTGAAGACTGAAGATGAAGGCTTTCTCTCTTAAAGAAGAAATCTGCTTCGGACCTTTCTTCTAATTGTTAGACTGGGTTCCAAAATAATGAAGAACCGCTTGTGTGAAATTTAATGTGTGAGAACCATGAAGTATTGTGTCGCATTACACGAGTTTTTGCTAGTTGCATAGACTAAAGACAGTTGGTTTGCTATTCTCCATCTCTTTTGCCAGCTCTTGTTTCTCTTCTTGCTTCCTAAATGTTGGGGTCCCTGGTCCTGAACCCTTTTCTTTTCTATCTCTATAATCTCTCTCAAGTGATCTGATTCATTCTCATGCCTCAGATGACATCTATATGTTCTCACTCCCAAATGTATAGCTCCTAAATGTATGTATTTCTTCGGAATTCCAGTTTCCATGTGCAGCTGCCTGCCTGACATCTCCCAAGATGACTCTATCCTGCTTGACATCTGTTCCTCCTTCAGTCTTTCCCCTTCTCAGTTAAATGTTATCTCACCCTCCCTCTCCCTCGCCTCTTACATCCATTTCATACTGAGTCCTGCTGGTTCTCTTTGGGGGCGTATCTTTGATGTCCCCACACTGCCCTCAGCCATCTCCCTGTTTGTAATCACTTCCATTTTCATGTCCTCAATTCTACTCTTAAGGTTATCATCAGAATGATCTTTTGAAAATGTAAATTAAGTAAGGTCTGAACAGTATGCCCACTCCCAAAATACTTCACTGGCTTCCCATGGACTTAGAGGAAAATGCTCAGTTCCTCACGTGGCCCCCAGGCCCAGCAGGAACTGCCTTCTGTCTGCTTTTCCAGCCTCAGCTCAGGGCCCTTTCTCACGCTCACTGCACTGCAGCCACTCGGGCCCTCTTCTCCCAGCTCCCGAAGGCACGGCGTTCTCGGCCAGCTCGGGGGCTCGGCATGCTCCTCCCAGCTCATCACCGCATTCCTGCACATCCTTTTGGCCTCGGCTTAAATGTCACTACCCCCAGTCTAATTCCAATGCCTCCTTTTATTTCTTTTATTCTTTCCATTCATATGATACATTTTCTTCATAGCCCTCATCACAGTTGGTGATCATATAATTATTTGTGTCCAGACTTAGCACGCTAGTGTGCCTCCCTAGCACTGTGTAAACCCTGTGAGCCAAGGACCAGTTTTCTGTGGCTCACGGCCGCAGCCCCAGCTCTGGCACTCAACAGAAGCTCAAGAAAGTTATCACTGAACAGTTGCTAGTAGCTAATGAGCTCTTCCTATGAGTCAGGCAGTCTTCTAAGTACTTTGCTGTATTATTTTATTTAGTCTTCACAACAGCCCTATGAGGTGGGTACTGTTCCCCCCTTTATAGATAAAGAAGTGGAAGCCCAGTGAGGTTAAGTAACTTGTCCAGGGCTACTCAGCTAGGAAACGGTGGAGCTTGGGTGTGAACCTTCAGACCACAAGTTCTGAATTGCCTTGCTCTGCCCCCACCGCACAGTGAATGCACACAGTTATGTTCTCTGGCAATGAGGCTGCTGGGTGGTGGTTTCCACTTACTTCTCTTGGGACTGAAGAGAAGGGGAGCTTGGAGCCTATGGCACCCTCCACCTGCCCCACAGCTCTCCTGTAGTGCCTTCCATCTCAGCCGCCTCCAGCTGGCATGTCAGAGGCACTCTGGAGCCTCAGGCAGGTTGGGGGTGGGAGAGGCTTGAGGCTTCAAGACACCAGGGAGAGTGGGCCAGACTGTTGTTGGGAAGGTCGCCTTGAAGAGGGGGCACTGCAATGCTACAGCAGTGTGAGCAGGAGGGGGCCTGCCTGGGCATTTTCTGGCCCATGTGGTGCTGTGCTCACAAACCTGGGATCCTTGGAAGAAGGGACTGTAGTGGAGGATTAGCAAGTTTTAAAAATGGCTTATGAAAAAAGTGATATTTGCATTTCCTGACTCCCAAAGTAGAGGAAGCAGCTCAAAAGATGCAGTGTTTGGGTGAGGAGCCACTGCTGATCCTGCTTGGTCGCACCTCAGTGCCTTTCTTTGCTCAGATTCCCCTTCCCCACACCCCTGCAGCCCCAAACCATGTGGGGGTGTCCCCTTTGCACTCCTCCCTTACCAGTCGACCACAGCCTCTTTGAGGCAAGGACTGGGATTTATTCATTCTTGTATCCCCAGGTTCTCACATTGTGCTTGGCACTTAGTAGGTTTTTTGTTTGCTGAACTGTTCAATCCATCTGATTCCTCCAGGTTGAGTTGGCTACTTTCTCTTCCATGTTATCTTCCTAAATAGTACACACCTCTATCACAGTGTCTAGCCCGTTGCACTGTTTCTTTATTCTTCTGCCACTGCAGTTAGAATGCAAGCTTCTTGGAGCCCGGAGCCATGCCACATTCATCTTTGTCTCCAGGGTCCAGCACTTGTGTTCAATGAATAAATGAAAGAATGACTTCCTTCTCTAATCTCCAAGAACCCCAGCTTCTGATGGGTGCTTCCCATGCAGGTCTGATTTTGGAAGCGTGCCCCCCCCCAGAGGTAGGGAGGTAAAAGAGCAAGTGGAGAGCAGGGAGCCTGGCCCAGAGAAGGCTCTTTCTTGAAAACCTCCTTAGGGCATATATCCACCTGCCTGTTGCTGTCTAAAGACCAGGGACGGCTCTGGGGGAATTGGACACCTGCTGTTGCCTCCTAAATATAAAAAATTGCCTTAAGTGTTTAATATATGCCAGTCGCTGGACCTATACTTATTTCTTTTTTGATAGCTACAAATAAGGTATCGTTTTCATTACACAGATGAAGAAACAGAGGCTCAGAGAAGTGAAATGTCTTCTCTACCTTGTCTTGTAAGGTGGACTGCACCTAATGTCCACCTTCTTGACCATTGCCGTTTTTCCTTCTCAGGGAAGAATTATAAATAGATCAGGTTATGTTCTCTTTATGACTGCAGGGCCTCTTTCAACCAGACTTCTTTTTTGTGATGTGAACCTTCCTATGCCCAGGCTAAGAAAGCCAAAAGGCAGAGTCGAGGTTTGCCAGGTCTTAGAGCTGACCACCAGGTGGTGCTGTTGGCCCAACATATAGTCTTAACAAATTGGCCTTTTGGGGAGGGCTGAAGTTCCATAAGAAACAAGCTTGCGCTGTTGTAGTGAGACCTACCAGTCCCTGGGTTCTGCCCTTTGCCTGAACTGTGCTTCCATAAGCCACCTAACTCGAGCTCCAAAACTGCCCAAGGAAGTTGCCGTCTCTATTCGAAGGAGCCTCAGAGAATTTAAGTAACTGGAGAGAAGTTCCCAGAGTTACAAATCAAAGAGGCAGGATTTGAAGCTGAGTCTGTTTGATTACAAATCTTCAGATTCCTGGGTTACAAAGGAAGCAAGACCTGACCCATGAGTTTACAGCAAACTTCCAGCCCTCCGTCTTACCTACCATAACTAGAGATGGATTGTCTGGGAAATGTCTGTGCAGTGTCAGGCCCCTGGACAAGGTCTGAAGAACCAGGTGGGCCGGGGCTTCTCTGGGGATGTGGGCATCTCTGCATAGAGCACTGCCCTCTTTCTTTTCTTGAGAAATGATGTTATTCATCGGCCTTTTCACACCTCAGTGCATTCTCTCAGTGGAAACTGCAAGTTCACCTTAGAGTTATGCAATGATTTCCGTGACCCTCTGGAAAATTTGAACTTATAAGTCAGCTTTCCCTTTTATTTTCCTCATTTTCTAGAGTGATACATGTTGATATATATTGACAGTTGTGACTACATAAATAGAAAGAAATTCGACGAAGAACACAGCTGCTTAGGGCAAGGGGAGATACGGGAGAGGCATATACCATTTATCAGAATGAGAATATTAGTACCTCAGTAACACAATGGCGGCTCAGCCCCTGATGTCCTGGGAGACCTTCGGGAATCTGGGCCAGGAGGCGTCACACTGGCTATGATGCAAGCCTCCATGTATGGTCTAGGATGGTCTATGGCTGGGGATGGTGAGTTTGTTATTTCTGATCATCAGTCCTATCCTAACCCTAATCCTCAGTCTTCTTGTGAGGAGGATATTACTGTCCTTATTTTATAGATGAAGAGGAACACATGGCATTATGTTCCAAAGTGTGGGCCCTGGAGTCAAGTACCTAGATTTAAACCTGCCTCTTCTGCTGACCTACGTACAGGCCTGTGTCTGCCTGACACTTTCAGATGCCCCACTCTGCCTCCTATCCCTGCGGCCACCTGCCTCGGACCCACGGGAGCCTTGAGTAGGATACTTGGAAGGAGCGGCCCGGGTGGGTGGGGGCTGGCCTGACAAAGATTAGACTCAAGCTAGTATTTCAGGGTGCCTTTGGGATCTGGGGAATTTGACTGCCTGTTTTGTAACCTTCACATTTCCCATGTGCTGGGGCTCCTTAGTCTTTACTCTTTCGATGTCTTTTGCCCAAAACGGGTAATCCCCATGTCCTCTTACCAGCCACCTGGAATCCCCATGGCTCCTTGCTCTTTCTACCCTTCCCTGGTGCTTAATAAAAACTGTCTTGCACATCTGTGGCCCCCTGGTGGACCCAAACCTTCTGCTAGGACTTGAACTCCTGTTCACGGATATGCTCTTCCTCCTCCTCCATCCATATCCCCATATTCTCTTCTTCTAAATAATAAATAGAAAAATACCTTGCAAGAATCAAATGTTTTCTTGGTTTTCTAGAAGAAAGTGGACCTCACATTTCTTCAAAGTATAAGAACCAAGCTAGATTCTCCAGGCCCTTAGGTCAAGACAAACACTGCTTCCTAGCTTGGGAGTATTCCTCGGGTTCACTCAACTCACCCTCAAAACTCCAGGCATTCTATCTTCTCCGCAAGTGCTGGGACCCACCTGCTTAGGAATCTGAGCAGGGAAATGGCCTGTGCTGGATGCTGTGGTCATCACTGCTGCTCCACAGGAATGGGTTATTCCCTCTGTTGTTAAGCCTAAGCTAAGCCTTTTCTAGTTATTTTTGATCCTCCTGACAGCCCTACAATGTAGATATTTTTGTCCCCATTTTTAGATGAGTTTACAGGGTGCAGAGAGGCTAAGTAACTTTATCAGTTTACTCAGATGCTAACTGGCAAAATCCGAATCCGAATCCAGGCTTTAAAGCCCTTGCTCGTTCTCCCGCTCCGTAGTAGGAGCCCAGGCTGGGTGGGGGGCGCAGAAGCATCATGGAATGGACATGTACTAGTGTCCAGTGGCTGCTGTGACAAATTGTCACAAAGTTTATTCTTTCAGTTCAGGAGGCCAGAAGTCTGAAGTCAAGGTGTGAGCAGGACTGTACTCCCTCAAAGGCGAGGGTAGAGCCCTTCCTTGTTCCTTCCAGTTTTTAGTGGCTCCAGGCATTCTTTGACATGAGGCAGCGTCACTCCAATCTCTTGCTCCATCTTCACACGGTCTTCATGTCGCTCCCCTGTGCATTTCTCATAAGGGCACTTATCATCAGTCTTGGGGCCTACTTGGATAATCTGGGATGATGTCATCTGGAGACCTTTAACTTAATTACATCTGCAGAGCCTCTCTTCCCCCAAATGGTAGAATCAGATGTTTCGGGAGGTAGACATGTCTTTTGGGGGCCACCACTCAACCCACTACAAACAGCCATCCTATGGGGAAGCAGGAGTTTCCCTGTTCTTTGCAACTCCAGTGGCCAAGATTGAGGCCAAGGACGGTGAAAGCTTAAGGGACACACATTTTTAGTTATTACCAATAAGGACTTTCTAGTAAGTAAGAGTTAACTGAGGTGGCCTTTGTCCCCTGTGGAAGCAGCAAGTTCCTCTCATTAGAGGTGGGTGATAGGGATAATTTATCCTTCTGCATGATGGGCACAGGGCATATAATACTTTTGGGGGCCCATGAACATGTTTTAATTTCTTTTAAAATAAAAAAGAACTTTTGAGTTGGAGAGACTGCTTTATTATATAATTTTTATATGACAGCCTCTACACCAGTGCAGTAGTAAAATATGACTTTTAATATTTGGTGGAGGAAGGGCTGCATGAAAGCAAAAGTGCCTACAGCCCATGAAAGTCATCAGGTGGCGCTGGCCGGACTACAGCATGGGGGAGAAGGGATAGGGAGAAGGGCCCGGAGTGCCGGGAGGGGGTGTCACCATTCCCAAGCAGCTTCGTTAATGCTCGGACACTTGTCTTAGTGTCTCTTCACCCTGGACCGAGTGCCCTCCACCTCAGAGGACAAAGCCCTTTTGTAAGGACACCTGTTCTGGATCTCTTAGAGCAGACGCTTGAGGATGGAACCCCTTGGCAGCTCGTCACTGATGGCATCTGAACAGTGCCTACTTTTTGTGGGCAGTTGTTAAAGGTTAAACCACAATGATAAGGAATAAATTGCTTGGGAGAGAAGGGAAGGGAACCAACACTTCCTGAGAATCTACTTTCTTCTGGACACTTCACAGAGTTAATTTATTTCTACATTTTACAGATAAGGAAAGTGAGGTTCAGACAGATTCAGAAACGTGCCCAAGTTTCCTGCTTAATAAGCAACAGACACAGGTCCATTGGAAGCCATTCTGTTTGATTCCCAAGCTGGGTATCTTTCCAGTGCATGCTCCTGCCTCCAAGTTCCTAGATAGTATGTTGCCACAGGGAAAAACAGCATTGGAGGGAATAGGGGGTAGGGAGGGTGGGGCTACAATGGGATGAAGCTCTCGTCCTGGATTTTTGGGCTCCTAGATAGAAAGGAAATGGACTGGGAGCTCGGTGTATCCTAAGTCTTCATTCAGGCTACGAAGGGAGAGAACAGGCCCCAGGAGGTGGGACCCAGGGCTCTCTATGGCTTCTGCAGCTGGCCGATCTGTGGCCTGGGAGAAGGCACTTCACACTCTGGGATGCAGCATTCTTGGGGGTGAATCGGGAGGAGGTGGCTGTGATCTCCAACATTCCCGGGTGGGATTCATCTCTTCCTTGGCCCTTTTGCAGCTTATCTTCCTGGCTAGCGTGGAGGCCGCTTAAGAGCAGGGAATGTTTCTTATTTTGTGTGCCCAAATTTAGTATTTCAGTATCCTCTTCATGATTTTTGCCTCACTAGGTACAACTTGTATTTCTATTTACTTAATAGAATCCTTTAACTTACTTTTAACAAATACTCATCCTGTCCGTAACAATATTAATGAAATCATGGGCTGAACTAATTCATTCACTCCTTTAACAAATCCTGATTAAATGCCTATGGGGTGGCAGGCCCTTCTACATGCTGGGGACATAAAGAAAAAAACCAGGCAAAATCTATCTTATGGAGATTATATTCTCCTGGAGGAGATGGAGAGTAAATACATATATGTATATATATATAAGAGAATTTCAGATAATGATAATAGCTCTGGAGAAAATTCAGCATGATGGATTAGATCAAATTTTTGATCCATGGTAAGGAAATAATAATTTTACACTGAGCCTCCAATATACACACAAACATACATGAAGCAGAGCAAAAGTGTTAAGAAACAGTACTTTACTATATGTGATGTGCTTTAATGTTTTCTCATCTTTTCCATTTTGTTTTTAAAATATGCTCATTATGAGCCACTAAAGACTGATCTACTAATGGACTGCATCCTGCAGTTTGAAAAAGACAGAACATCAGGGAATTAGTGGTGGGATGCCTGGCCCAGTTTTAGAAAGGGTGGCCAGAGAAGGAGCCTCTGAGGAAATGAGGCTTGAGCAGAGGTGATAGAGCTGAGAAGGAGGAAGCTATGTGAAGATCTAGGGGGAGAGCATTCCAGGCAGAGGGAACAGCAAGTGCAAAGACCTTGAGGTGGATTGAGTTTGGGTTAGACATGCTTGTACTATGTGCATGTATGTGTGTATTTTTCGTGGCCTATGTATTCTCATATAGATGAAAATAATTGTGTAAAAATTGACGTAGAGCGTTTCCTCTGTGAACCATCTATGTCAGTTTCCTATTGCTTCTGTAACAAATGAGCGCAAACTCAGTGCCTTAAAACAAGACAGACTTACTCTCTTACAATTCTGGAGGTCAGAAGTCCAAAATGGCTGGCAGGGCTCTAGGGAAGAACGCATTTTTTTTTTTTGGCCTTTTCCAGCTTCTAGAGGCTGCCTACATTCCTTGCCGTGTGGCTCCACATCACTCCAACCTCTGCTTCTATCATAACATCTCTTCTGACTCTGGCCCTCCTGCCTTTCTCTTATGAGGACCATTATGATTACATTGGACCCTCCAGGATAACCCAGGACAACTGACCATGAAATTCAATCACATCTGCAAAGTCCCTTTTGCCATGTAAGGTAACGTATTCACGTGTTTTGTGAATTAAGATATGGACATCTTTGGGGGGACCATTACTCAGCCTACCCCACCCCCCACCCCCACCCCCACCCCACCACCACGTGAAATCATCTTGTGTGGCCACTGGTGAGCTCACTGCTGTTGGGTGTTTTGTCCAGTGTGTGCACTCATTGGGAGCTTAACACATGTTTGCTGAACAGTTAAATAAATGAGAAGAGCCCCTCTTCCTCACTTCCTCCTGCCACCATACTTCTCTTTCTCTGTTCTGTCTTCTTCTGGAAATATATCCACTCACAGGAGCCACCTGGGCCAGAGACAAATGGGCCAGGGCTTGTTGGCTTGCACAGGCCCGAACACTCCCCGTGGCTCTGATCCCACCTACCTGAGGCTTCTGGCACACCAGAGCTGGGAGGGACTTTGGAGGTCACAGGTTCAGCCCTCTCGATTCACAGAGGAGAAGCATCCCAACCACTTTACCTCTATGGCTTCATTGGATATTTTTAATTTCAACACATTTTTATAGGATCGTTTTACCTTCAAAATACATGATCGCTCTTTTCTCATTTTATCCTCATCCCATTGGTAAAGGGCAGGCATCGATCCTCCTGTATTACAGATGAGGAAACTGAGGCCCTGAAAGTCAGGGAGTAAAACCAGGCCTAGACCACAAGTGTTCTGACTTCTCCTCCCCCTAAAATTCCTTCCATTAGACTCCAGCTTCTCTTTTATTTTTAAAGGTATCAGAAATCCCAGAGCCCTTCTAGAAGAGCTTGCTGTGGGAAGAATGATCCATAGTGTTTTGTGTAGTACCAAGGAGCAGAAGTAAAAAGCTTTACAAGGGCAAAATTTAGTTTAACAGATGGGGGAACTAGATTTTAAGAATCAGTATTATCCAAAGTAATAGGATTGGCTGCCTGTAAGGAGACACAGGGAACCAATTCCTTGAGACTGGACGGTTCTCAGCAGAGGCTGGACTTGGAAATTGTTAACCTTATTTAGATAATCTTTGAGTTAAAGATTTAGCCACAGGCTTTGGAGACCCTGAGAGAGCAGACCCTCATACTGAACTCCCAATCCTCTGCTCGTCCATCTTGGCTGGCTGACCTTAGGGCTTTGGAGGAGGGGAAGGGAAAGGGGGTGTGTACAAAACAATGGGTCTTATCATGGGGGCGGGGGCTGATGTAAAAGGAAACCTGAAACAGGGAGCCCTCCCCCTTGGGGGTTAGAAATCAAATTATATACATTTTAAGTGGCATTCTCAGGGTCTTAGTGATTTTCATATGAAAACTCAGATGGAGTCCTTGGCATCTGTTTCTCCTTTTAGGACAGAAACCAAGAGACTATTTACATATTCTTAGGGCCCTATCACCAATTAAATCTTTTCAGAACCTCAGTCCTCCCTGTCCCCCCACTCACCCCCACCCCCACCGGCCCCCAGCCCCTACAACTCTCTCCACATTTAGGATTAAATTTCTTGGCAGACGGTGGTTGCTGTTCTCTTTGGTGATTTATTTATTCAGTTGGATTATTTTTCATCTCTAGCCTGGGCATTTCAGGCCTTGGCGTCCACCTTCTCCTCACTGGGAAGTGACCCTGCTTGGGGACCCTCCCCAAACTCTGCTGTGGGGCCATGTAGGGAGCACATTCCTTTAGGCGCCGAGAGGCAGCCTGTCTCCATGTCATCCCTCGGCACCCCTGCCCGTCCCTCCCCCTTCCTGACTGTGACAGAGCTTCCTCGGGGAGATGAGGGGGCACAGCTGGGTGACGTCACCAGGAACGCGCAGGGGCCTGTGAGGGGCCGGAAGGGGCAGAAATAAGATGTCACAGGGAGCAACTGGACGGTTTGTCTCATCATTTGCCTCAGACATAATCTGGCCTCGCGGGGCCTGAGGAGTCCGCTGAACTGCCTGAGAAAACTGTACTGATGGGATTCACCCACGGCCCCTCCCTCCACACTGTCATCCCAGCTTACTCTTCTGTCTCTGGGGCTTCTGTTCCCAAGAGGCAGAGAACAGGAGTACTTGGGAGCACGTCGCTTTGAGCCAGCCTCAGCTCCCTCACTGGCCCTGCTCCTGCATCAGCTCTGTGACCTTGGGCAGGTCACATAACCTGTCTCCCATGAGACATCTAAAAAATGGGGCAACAATGGCCCCTGCCTCGTGGGCTTGGGGAATAAATGAACTGGTGTCTGTGGAGCCCCCAGCACCATTCCTTGTGCATAATAGGGATGTACTAGCTGTCAGTCATTAGTAGTAAGGTGTGATCTTAGAATTCAGAGGTAGAGGCCTACAAATGACACATTCAGTTTAATTCAGCAGATCACTGAGTCTTGACTTTGTGTCTTGACTGTACTGGGTGAGGGGGGATCAAGAATAGAGGCAGAAGGGTGACTTGGACTTTAATCTCACAGAGCCTCGTGGACACGTGTTTCAATTGTTGAGTTTTGGAGAAGATAATGTATGGAAAGCTCAGGCTATAAAGAGAATACTCCATACATTAGCTTTTGTTATTTATCAACATAGTAATCTACTAGAACCTGATAATAGTATTTATAATACTATAATACTTATAAGACACAACTCCTGGACTCAAAAGAGCTCAGTTGAATGAGTGAAATGGGCCAATAGAGATGCTCCAAGTGGAGAGCTCCACCAAGTGGATCCAGAGCCAGACAGCCCAGGTTCAGTCCCCCCTTGTTGCTCAGCAGCTGTGTGATCTTGGGCAAGTCGCTTCACGTCTCCCTGCCTCTGTTTTCTCATCTGCAAAATGTGGATGACAATAAAATCTACCTTGAAGAATTGGGGTGAGGCTGAAATGAACTAGGATATGTAAAGCCGTTATAATGTGTGGTTATAACCCCACAGTTAGTGCTTTTGAAGTACTGGCTTCAGCTATCATCAGGAAACAATTAATACGGTGTGGGTCTTCTGAGGAAGGGTGACATTGATGTTTGGCTTTGAAGACTAAGAAAAACATTTCCAGGTATGGATGGGAGGTGATCTAGGCATTCCAGGCAAAGGGAATAACCTGAGCGGAAAAGTTGAAAGGGGTGGTTTGTTCAGAATATGAAAGTCTGTGCTAGTGACTATAGTGTAGGAGGGAGTGAAGGAAGATGGGGCAAGAGCAGGAGGGCTGGTCGACTGGTGAAGGAGCTGGTACCCCAAGAGGAGGGGTTGGGGTTCCTCCTCTTGGAGATGGCAGCAGACCTGGGTCTTAGAGAGAGCAGTCGGGCTGCAGTGTAAAGGATGGATTGCAGCAGAGGCTCTAATCCTATCTAGGCTGCTCATACATGTCTCCTGAAGTACTTTACACAATACCAATGTCAAGTTTCTGCTCCTGACCAGGTAAATAAGATGGGATGGGATCTAGGCAAGATCCGGTTGTTCAGCCCCAGTTGGGGACCCTGGATTGAGGGGAGAGCAGCTGGAGGCCATAATAATATCTTAATACAATTCAGATGTGACACGGCCTGAACCAGAATAGCAGAATATTCAGGGACAGACAACGAGACAGAAAGATGGTGGTGGGGGCTGGGCACACACCTGTGTCCCTTTGGGAGCCAGTCGGCCTCATCTCTGGGCTTGGATTCTCACTCTGACACAGGAGCATGGGGTCTGCTGTGAAGACCCAGCAGTTCTGGGCACATACACTTTGACGAGCAATGGGAACATGAGCTAAGCCAGGAGAGAGTCCCGAATTCTCCTCAGTTGGTGAGGTTGTAACTCCATCCTCCTCCTCTGTAGATAGTGCTAATTCACCAGACTCTCTCCCCGGGGCAGGCTCTGATGTCACGGTTAGTTGTCTTGCTGGGGTGGGCTGGGGCCTGGGTGGGTGCAGGCGCAGGGGCAAGTTTGCCAGTCTTTGAAATCGGAGCTGATTGTTTTTAATAATGTCAAATTTAAAATTCATTTCTCATGTTGGTGCTTTGGCAAACATTTCTCAGGCAGGGCAGGTGGTCTGCTTTTGGGCCCCCGGCCAGACAGCCCAGCCCTAGAACACTGGCCTAATCCTCTTTCACTTTCAAGGCCCACCAACACCTGCCAATCACATGATGTCATGGCTCAGAGGCTCCCTCCCCTGAAGACCCCTGAGTCATTCTTGTTATGGCTAAGTTGGGGCTCTTCCAGGGGGCCATGCTGTGGGGTGGCTTGTTGCAGTTCTTCCAAGGTCGCTGGGGGTATTGTCTTTTTCCCTTCCAGTTTGTCTCAAGGCCCTTGCCTTTAATTCTTCACAGAGATGGTTCTGGGTATACAGGCATGTATGTGTGTGTGTGTGTGTTTAATGACTAGGAAAAAGGGAACCCCAAATGGAGAAATCTATTGAGGGCAAATAAAGTGTGGCATAAGCCCTGGGCTGGAAATCAGAAAAGGTGGAGCCTTGTTTCTGGTTCGGTCACTCTTTTACTTGGGTCTATTGCCTGTTTTCTTTGGGCCTTCGTTTCCCCCATCTGTAAACTATGAGGTCAGCTGGTCTCCAAGATTCTGCAGTGCTCTGGTATCATATGGCTTGTTGAGCATGAGTTTCTAGCCAGTAGCTGCATCTGGACCCTGAGGGCTGAGCCCTTTATAGGATGCTTCTAGAGATATGGTGTAGGAAGGAGACTGGCTTCTTAGGGAAACACTCAAGGAACACCCCATAAAGAGTGAGAGAGAGAGAGAAAAAAGTATTTGCTGGTATCTAGTGTCTACCAAGTACTGCTTGAGAGCTCTACCTACCCAAACATTGACTCCTTGCATCAGCCTGTGAAGCCAGTGTTAGAAGCCCCTTGGTAGAGATGGAAAAGTTGAGGCTTGGAGAGTTAAGAAACTTCCTCAGGTGAAATAAATGGGATATGAGCCAATTCTATTCAAGTCTGAATAGTAATAGCAACAGTAACAGTAATAACAACTGTGAGTGCTTAGTGTTTACTGCTCAGACTCTGCCCTAGTTACCTTACTTAATGAACTGGTACTATTAGGATCACCATTTACAGAAAAGGAATCTGAGGGTCTGAGAGGATCCTTGTTGAAAATAGAGCATCTGGTTAGTGGTAGGGATGGGATTCAAGTTCCAGTCTTTCTAAATTGAGAGCCTGTGGGCAAAGAGTAATTATAGTCTGAGACCACAGGAAGTAACTAATTGGAAAGTGTCCGAAGGTCCCCACATGTCAACCAAGGGGCCAGCCTTTTAGGGAAAGCTGTAGTTCTCATAGCCTCTGCTCAAGGGGCAGTCAAATCAGTGGCTGATATATTCTGTGTCCTGTCTTCCACCCCAAGACTTCAGCCCCATAGGATAAGACCAGAGGGGACACTGAATGGCATCCAATATAGAATTGGCCAGGGCCTAGGATGTGGCTTAGAGAAAGATAATGAGTTGGCTCAATCAGATTTCCTCCTTAGGGAATTTGACCTTGGTAATGATGAGAGATTGAGGCAGCCGGCAGAGGAAGCTGAAGTTGAAAGTTTCATACTTACAGAGAGGTGGCGAAGCCCACTTTGTCCTCTACAAGCTCCTAGGAGCAGAAATTTCTGGAGAAGGAGAAGGGAGGCCAGCTGAGAGCAAGAGAACAGTATATATAGGAAAGCTGAGTTCCTGTGAGACTACATGCCTGCAAGAGAAAACGGTCAGTGATTATCAAAGGAAGACAAAGCTATCAGCTCTGGAAGTGGTCTGGCTTTGTGGTGGGCTCCTGCTTCCAGTTCCCGTGAGGCCCCATTCTTGCACCCCCAATAAGATCCCTCTGTCCCCACTATCTTTACAGTACACACTCCTCCTACACCCACCCCTTGCAGTCCTAATATTTAAGAGATATTTCTGATTTTGCAGACAAAGAAGCTTGACTAAAATACAGACCTAGGTGTGGAGTCTGGGAAGAACCAACTAGAGTCTTCATTTCATTATTATACTTGTTTGGTCTTTTTTGACTGCTCTGCTCCATGATATTAAGGTGATTACAATTCTCTCCCACAGAAAACTCTCAAACATGCACATATATAGTATCTGTCTATCTGTGTATCTATCTACCTACCTACCTACCTAATCTATCTATCTGGCAAGCATATGCATGGCACATAATAGGTGCACACTAAAAATGTATATGCTCAATAAATGATATGTAATTATATATAATATATATTATACATTAAGTATATATGCACACACACACACACACATATTTAGCCCCATTTTACAGATGAGGAAATTTAGGCTCACAACATTTAAGCCACTTGCCCAACATCCCATGGCTTGAAGGAAAGATGCAAAATCAGCTCTGAGCACTTTTAGTGGCTAATGCAGAAATGAAGCCGTGACTGGTTACATGTGCACATCACCCTGGGCCCAGGTGCTGTCAGAAGTCTCTGGGACCTTGGCTTGGCAATGGTGGTAGTGGGGCTATTTTCCCATGAGGCTCAGAGCGGAGTCTGTGGTGTGAGAGATGGGCTTCCTCCCTCCCTCCCTCTTTCCCTTCCTCACTCCCTCCTTCCTTAGTTCCTGAGGGCAAATTAAGGAAAAAAACAACCAAACTTATGGGCCACCTTTTGTTTTTGTTTAAAACAAAACAGCTTCATATTCTGTAAAACACTAGTTTTAGCAAAGGAATTATCACTGCGGGCACCTTTAAGAAGCAGCACTCACGGATGATAGCCGTATTCTATCCATCCTGAGATTCTACTGTGGGCCAGTTAAACTCAAGTGGGTGGGCAATGCGGGGCCTGTGGGGTGGGTTGCTCATTATGGTCTTACATAGTTTGGGCAGAATTCACCTAGTGACTTGGTGCTGAGTCCCTGGGAGCACCCAGCCAACCCAGCTGTTTGCAAAGTGAGGAATAAGCCTGTCTACAGATGTTGATGGCCTCATTCTCTTTTCCAACCAAATGAAGTTCAAGTGTACCAAACCTCCCAGCACCCACTGCATGGCCACCGTGCATTGCAGCCCTCGCGGACAGTGCCAAGGGCCCGTGCTCCAGCCGGTGGCTTTCCTGCCCTTCCAGCCTGTGCTTGGTGTCTGGGCCCTGGCTCTGGGCTCCAGGCTCTGTGTCTGCTCTGGCCCTTCTCCTCTGCTGGCACCCTGACTGGTGCCTGGCCCTGAGGTCTGCCTTGATCTTACTGTCACTTGTGGCTTCTCATAAAGGACATGCTCCCGCTGGATAAAGGCCCAGCCCAAGTCACTGGTGCAGGGATTCGGGACGTGGACTTTAGATCTGGTAGAGCTGGGTTCTAATGCCAATTGACTATTTGTTAGCTCTTTAACCTTAAGCAAGCCATCTTTCTGAGCCTCAGTTTTCTTATCTGTGAAGTGGCAGTGATGAGGTCTACTTTGTGGAGGCATTGAGAGGGTTAAATGAGGGAGCAGTTAGCACAAGTCTAGTTCATAGAAAGCACTCAATGAATGCTGGTTTTGTCATTACGACATGAGAATTTGAGAACATCTGTGTATGGGGTGGTAGGAGCAATACAGAAGACCATGTTCCTGCAGCACTGCACATTCTCAATTCTTTCTTGAAATGTGCAGGCTCATAATAATTATTCTGAGGTGTTACAATACTCGTGATTTACAGATGAGGAACCTGAGGCCTAGAAGGAGAAATAAGGACACCCAGTGTCAAGCGGGGAAGGCTGGATTCGAACCTAGGTCTCCTGACTCCCAGTTCCAGAAAGCCGCACAGGCGGCTGCTTTGATCTCGCAAAGCCGCTGTCCAACAATGTGCCAACGGGAAGGGAAGACAGAGGAGAGGAGCTGCTCCCCGGCGGCCCCTCCTCTCAGAGTGCCGCCTGGCGGCTGAGCAGGAGGAATTCCAGCGGCTGGCTTGCGCTCATGCTTGAGGAATGTCTTGAGCAGTCGTGCCTAAGCCCTCTGTATCTGACTCATCATCTCCCCGTCTCCAGGAGTGTCAGAGAAGAGCTCCCTTAATCCCTCCTGTCCTCGGTCCCAGGCTTTCATTTGTCAAACTAAAAATATTCCCTCCGGGAACCTCCTTTTGCCAGAGGCTGAAGGAGGCACAAGGGGACTGGCGTTTCAGTGTCACTTCCTGACTTCCTCGTTATTTCATGGCCAGCGACACAGAGATGGGGCAGCAGGGCAAGGGGCCTCTGTCATTCCTGGGCCAGGGCCAGCCCGTTCACCTTTCTCCTGCAGGTTGGCTTCCTTTTTCCCCTGCCCATGCTCTAGACTATAGCCTAGCAGCCTGACACCCAGCTTTGGCCCAGTCCCCTCGGGGCCGCTTGTGATTTCATGCCAGGTGAGGGCTATAGAATGCCAAAGTCATTTCCTTTGCAGCCCGAGGGGAGGGTGGGGCTGACACAGTCCGTCCTTGTCTGCAAGGCTAGTCACCTGATAAAAGGATGGAGAACTTGATGGCAAAGTAAAAAAAATAGTCCTGGCTTCCGAGGTAGAACAGACAGAAATGGAACTCCCCAAGTCAGACAATGGCAGTGTTGTGAAACCATCAAGGTTGGTCTCCTGTTTCTCCCCTTTTTTCCTTAATTCTGTCACTTCTATCAGCCTCTTGGTCCTCAGGGCTGATCCTGAGTGTCCAGGACATTGGCTTGGTCCCAGACCTTGGCACATAGTCAGAGAGCTGCTGGCCCTAGCCGCATCAAGGGGCCCAGTTGCTCAGTGGAAATAGAGCATCATGAAGCCAAAGGAGGGTAGACCTTGGATCCAGGCTTGCTTTACACTCTGGCATCATCCTGCCACCTGCTGTGTGAACTTGAGTAAGTACTTCATCTCTAAGCCTCACTTTCCTCATCTGTATTAGTGGATAATCAAACCTATTATACTGGGCTATTGTGAAGGTGATTAGGATGGTGTATAGATGGTGAATCCTACAATGTGTGTCACATAGTAGGGGCTTAAATCATCATCATCATCATTCCTTCAGGACCCAGCAACAAATGCCACTACACATGGTTGGAACCAGAAGACCTCTCTGCCCGGCCTCAGCTCTGCCATTAACCAGCTGTGTGGCCCCAGGCAAGTCCCCTAACATCTCTGAGTTACATGTGCTCCTTTGTGAAATGGGGAGTTTGGGCTTGATTTCGTTTGTGATTCTCCTCAGATCTAAAATTCTGATGCCTTGGAGACACCTGGGAGTAGGTCTCATGGAAAATTTCATTCTTTTAAAGGACACAAGAAAAATGGAACAGCTTGCTTTGGGCTGAACTGGTTCTCCCCTCCCCCACCAATTCATTTGTTAAAACCCTAACCCCTAATAGTACTGTATCTGGAGATAGGTCTCTAGGAGGTAATTAAGGTGGGGCCCTACTCTGATAGGACTGTGGCCTTATAAGAAGAAGAAGAGATTCCCCACCCCTCCCTGTCTTCTGAGGACACAGTGAGAAGGTAGCCATGTGCAAGTCAGGAAAGGAGTCCTCCCCAGAAACTGAACCTGGATGGTGCCTTGGTCTTGGACTGTCTTCCTCCAGAACTATGGGAAAATCTATTTCTGTTGTTTTGGCCTCCTGGTGTATGGTATCTTGTTATGGCAGCCTTAGCTGACTAAGACACTGTTGAAGGAGGACCATCTGGCAGAGGAGCACCGAGCCCGCCCAAGACCATAGTCCATAGCAAGCCCTTGATAATGTTTATCGAGCTAAAGAGGAGTGTGGAGTTTCTGCACACAGAGCGAGAAGACACACTTGTCCAGCGGACTTTGTAGTTGGGAATCAGCAGGAACACTGCCATTAAAGGAGGAAAGTCTGCTTTCTAGCGTGATTAGTGTTAACCCAGTCTCTGGAGTTAGGCAAGGGGAGTTTGAACATGGGTTCCGCTACATGCCAGCTGTGTGACTGTAGAAAAGTTAATTGACTTCTCTGGTCTCATTTCCTTAGCTGCCAAGTGAATCATAGCTGCCACTTCCCAGCTGTGAAAAGGAAATGTGATAATGCATACCTGGTGCCTAGCCCAGTGCTTCACACATTGTAGGCCCTTGCTACACATTGGTTGCTGCTAGTAATAATGTCATTTATATAATCAATAATTATTATTAATAATAATAATTTTACCATTGTGATTTGCTTTACTTGCTTTAGCTAAAAATAAGGCCATGCTTCTCTTATTATTTGGATTGAAACTGACTGCAGGCCCTGTTTCCCCATCAGAGGAACACATTTCTCACCTTCCTGTGACTACCTTCTCACGATAATTCCCCAAATTATTGTTGGTATCAGACTCAGCCCCAGCGTTGTGGAGGCCCCAGCTGCCCTAAGCCCACCTTTGCCACAGAAGGTGCTGGAGCGACTTGTCCTCCCTTGACAGTCTCAGCCCTGGCTCTGGTTGGGCTCACAGTGAAGGGCTTCTTCTAGGGAGGGCCTTTATGTCCTTGCTGCTGAGGTGACCTCCCTGTACAATCTCAGTTCTTCAGATACCTGAATGACTTTGAATTAGAAAAAATCCATCTCCATCTGGAGCTGCTGGTTCCCTGCTGGTTTACCAGAAACCTTTGAGTTCCAAAAACAAAGGATATTGGGCAGGATGGCCTTTGACACCCCCCACCCCCCGAACTCCTTCCCCAGTGACAGTGAGGTGCCTACTTGCTTGATACGCCGTCATGCCTGTGGGACTACTCGGGTGGCCCTTTTCGCAGGACATCTCCAGTAACAGTAATAATTTCACATATCATTGAATCTAAGATGCTGCAGATTGTAAAAAAAATCATTAGTGAATGCATCATCCAGAAGGAAAAAAATGCTTCTAATTACCTGTGACACACTGTCCTTTGAAACACACATCACGATTTCAGAGATGTTAAAGATGTGAGATCAGAATCCTGGAGGCTATTAACAGTGTTAGCTAATATTTCTTGAGGACTGACCATGTGCTTGGCACTTGTTGGAAAAATTTTAAAGGTATTCATTTAATCCTCCAAACAACTCTATGAAGTAGAGCCTATTTTAATAACCCCATTTTACAGATGAAAAAGTGAGGCAGATATAATTAATGGAACTTAAAGTCACACCGTTAGGGAGTAGCTAGATTCAAGCCAGGCCGTTGGATGCCCCTTTTACTAGACATGAAGCAATAACAACTTTAAAATTGAAACTTCCTTTCTTTCTCTGTCTCTCATATGCAAAATTTATTTATATATTTTTTTGCTGTGAGTTTTAAAAATTATATATATATATTTCATTGAAGCATAGTTGATAGGCACACAGGATTTAAAGTCCTGTCTTATTGGTTCCTCCACATGCAGTTAGAATACCAACTTACATTGAAGAGCAAGAAATTGGGGTTGTAATGATGTGGTAAATCCTCTTCCCAAAGGAGTTTAGTGCTGAAGTCCCAACAGAAAAGAGAGGTGATCCCTCACCACACATACCCTCAGCACCTAAGAGAGTACAGGTTGCCCAGGAGATCACTTCATGTAAACATTTTCAGTTGAACTCTTCATTTCCTGGCCCTTTCCCATGGCCTTCCCTGGGGCTGGGGTCCATTTATCCTCTGTACTCTGGCTTGCTCAAGATGATACTGATAATATCCCCTCTTGGACCCTTTTGGAATTTCCTCAGCTGCTAGTGACGGAAGACCCAATTAAAAGCAGCTTCAACAAATAGCTTTATTTTTTAATTTTTAAAATCTAACCTGATGAGGGTCCAGAAGGCAGTCCAGCTCCAGTCAGTGGCTCAGTGATGCCAGCTACTCAAGGTCTTCTTTTAGCACTGCCATCGTCACCTGTTGACATGTTGCCTTATGGTTTTAAAGTGGTTTTTACACCTCTAGGTATTTTATGTTCCAGTAGGAAGCAGGGAGGGACTCTGTCTTTTTATTTGGTAAAGGAAGCCCTCTGAGCCAGGAGAAATCTTGCGCTCTTTAGCCAGAATTGGGTCACATGTCTATACATTTAGGTCAATTACTGGCCATAGCAATGAGATGACTATGACTGGTTTGGCCTGAGATGATGTATACCCTGGAACTAGGGCAGGATTTCCCTTCCCAGGATCAAGGGATCCCTGACTATTACCTGAACAAGAACAAAAGCAGGAGGTCTGGATGGCTGATGGCTAAGCTACATCTCTCCTTACCTCTTTCTCTCCTTCTCTAACAGTCTCTTCTCTAAGCCACGGCCCACTCTTCTCTATGTACTTAGGCTAGGGAAAAGAGGGTGCAGAGCCTGCTTTCCCATGAACCATACTGAGAAGGGAGGGACTGCCTCTGCTGAGCCCCTGACATTATTCCCAGAGCTTATCACATGGCCTGATACATTTTGGGCCCACAGTGAATACTGGAGTGAATGGATGAATGACAACCAGCCAGGGGCTCATGTGCCTTGGCTTCTCTCTCAGGAATCAGCTGGGAAGATTGGACCTCCTACTGCCATTGGCCTGTGTAGGCAGTGTGTGAGTCCGAGTGTACGAGTGTGTGCGTGCATGCACACTTGCAACTCCTCCGTGCCTCAGATTGAATTACTTATAAACAGGCCTACGCCAACCTGGCAGGGTCTGCATTTCAACAAGACAGTTCCACAATTTCCCAAATTCTTTTGATTTGGCAAAATCCAAAAATAAAACAAAGTGCCCCCATCTTCTACTCAGCAGGGCTCTGGAGTCTGGTCCTCTGCTCAAGCAATGGGTTCCGGATGTTTGGGATGTATTTCCAGAGCTTGCTAATCTGCCTTCTCTCCCTCCATATGCTCTTGCCCTCGACATGGCTTTCCTGCTGGCCTCTGCCTGGAGCTTGGTGTGCAAGAGCAGGTCTCAGAGCTCCCAGGGCTCTTAGAGCCTCTGTTCTGCATGGGCATCCTCCCATTCTGCATTCTGGGTTTCTCCATCCAAGACATCTGTTGAGGTGTGAAGGAATTGAGAGCATTTTCCTTTGTCTTCAGAAATCCCATTGACCCCCAAGAATGGAATTGCTAAAATACCTCCAGCCTCTGGATTCTTAGGAAGCAGGGTGTGGTTGGCTAATTTAAAGTAACTCGTATCTTAGATACCAGGATGTGTGAACTACCTTTCACCATCATCTGACATGTGTCTAAGCTTTTATGCAAATGAATTTGTGAGCTTCTTATTTATTGAATTAGGGGATTAGATTAGATCTCTTTGTGATTTCCTCCAATGTTAATGAGGTAGATAGCAAGTGTTACTATTTCATATATAACTGAGGAAACTAAGACTCAGAGAGGTTGAGAGAAAGGCTGAAGGTCACACAGCAAGTCAGTAGCAGAACCAAGGCTTGAACTGAATCTCAGTCTGATAGGTTTTCTATGACATCATCCTACCTTTGATGTTAATTTCTCCAAGAATACCCAGCGGATCTAGACCCGGAACCCAGTCTCTTCCCAGAAAGTTTCCTTGCCTCTCCCAGTCCCTAAAATGTTAGCCAGGCAGGGTATGTTCTCTAGCCAGCATGGTGGTGATGGATGTTGTGCGGATGGGACCTTATGACAAAGCATCTGGAACTTGAAGCCTGGCATAGGCAGTGACCTAACTCCTTCCTCACTCCTCACCTCCCAGTCCATTCCTCCTCTCCATTAATTAAAGTGATCCTTTTCTCAATGCCTGTTGTTTTCAAATGCGTGAGCAAACACCAAGTATAGTATTCTACCACTAGCAAGAAGAGAGCCAAAGGCTGGAAGCTGAGAGAACAGGGTTCAAGGCCTGGCATGTCCTTTCATTGGATGTGGGGTTTTCTCATATTCTTTAAACTTTCAAGATCTCAACATTCTCTTTTGTAAAATAGGTGTAGGAGGTGTTGGACTGTATGTCCTCTAGGATCCCTTCTATCTCTCATATGCTACACTAAGTCTTTGTGATGCTATTTAATGTAGAAATGGCATAGACAAAAGGAATCAGGAGCAGAACGTTATACATATTGTTTGTTTCCATATAGTGTGAGAACCTGGAAACGCAGAAGGAGTCTGTTAGGTGCAACCTGTGTGTAGGAACTCTAGCGGCTTTGTTAGATAAAAGAGGATGCTGAGAGACCTGCGGACAAAGTACTCGCAGTGTGCTGCGCACATCACACTCTTTTATCATAATCCTCACAATAACCTTGTGCAGTAGAACTTGATCCTGGCTCTCTCTAACTCCTCACTTCATGTTCTTTCTATAATGCCATACTGCTATTAGCAGCATCTTCCATTTATTAAGCATTTATGATGTGTCATATACCACTCCAAATACTCACAGTAATCCTAAGGATGTTAATAATAGATCCTCATTCTATGAATGTGGACATGGAGGCACAGAAAAGTGAAGTGACTTGTCCAGAGTCATAGAGTTAATGAATGCAGAGACCAGATTCTCACCAGTTCTGCTCGATCACGACACCTATGCTGTCAACCACTGTCTCATGTAGTCCCCACTTTGCCTTATGGATAGCTAATGTCCCTCAGAAATTTCACTAAGTAATTGCCCAGAGTTTTGCCAAGTGCGATCTGAAGACCAGTAGCATCAGAATCTCCTGGAGCTCGTATGAAAATTGCAGATTCCTGAACCTCTCTCTAGGCCTCTTGAAGCTGACTCTCTGGGGGTGAGATCTGGCACTGTATAATATCAAACTGTCTTGTGAATCTTAAACCCATTAAAGTTTGAGAACCATTCAACTAGGGAATGAATAGATCTTACTGTCATTACATGGACTTTTCCATGAGCGTAGGAGATACAGGGTATGGTAAAAGTTTTCAGCAGGGAGCTAAGCATTATTATTACCTTACTGAGATACCTAGGAAATATAGGTTTAGGTGCATTGCAGTGGTATTCTGGATATGGACTTTATCTGTGCTTTAACATGAGGTACAGCCTAATGTTTCAGTCAGTCAAGACTAGGGAATGCTATGGTTACAAGCAACCTCCAAACGTCAGTTGTTTAAAACGATAAAGATTTGTTGCTCTCTTCTACTACATTCCAATGTGGGTCTGTAGGGTGAGAGATGAGGGGCTACATTCATCAGTTTCTGTGGGTAAGGAATTCAGGAGTGACTTATCTGGGTAATCTGGCCCAAGGTCTCTCATGAGTTTCAATCAAGCTATCAGAAGGAGATGCAGCCATCTGAAGGCTGTCTGGGGCTGGAGAATACACTTCCAAAATGGTGCACTAACATGGGCATTGGCAGGAGGCCTTAGTCCTTTATTGTGTGAGTACCTCCACAAATTGCCTGAGTTTCCTCATGACTTTGTGTCTGGCTTCCCTCAAAGCAGAGGATTTAAAGGGGAGTGAATAAGCAGGAAGCTGCTGTGCCTTTCATGACCTAGTATTCAAAGTTGTACACTATCATATCTACTTTATTCTATTCATTAAAATGGAGTCACTAAGTCCAGGATACACTCAAGGGGAGGGGAAATTATTTTCTAAATCTTGAAAGGAAGGGTATAAAAACTCTGTGGACTTTTCAAAATCAGTACTGTTCACCAGTTCCCCCTCTGGCCACAAACTGTTCTTCCCACATGCAAAATACACTCACTCCTGCCCTAGGATGTCATTCCATCAGAGTATCCATTTGAATTGCAGAATTTTGTCATCTAAACCAGGAGCTGATGAGGATCCTTAGGTGTAATTACTTAAATTCGGGTCCTTAAGCATAGTTCCTATCTTAAATACAAAGACCTGTAAATACACTCAACATAAAATGATGGATCAGGCATAGGGGAGCCACTATAGACATATCTGTTCAAAAATGGGGAGAAGGGGAGGCACAAAGGACACCTGGTTCGTGGTAAGTCGAAGTGTTAGAAGTTCTTTGATTAAAACTTGGTCTTATTCCTGACTGGGAATGGTTCTCCATGGCCCTTTGCCCTACCCTCTGGTGTCTTGGTTCTTTCTCTGAGTCATCCTTCCTTTTCCATGAAACCATCACTAACCTTGTGGGGGATTTGTAGAAAACTATTTAGCCCTCCTTGAGCAAAAGGTAGATTCCTCATTGTTTTCTTAAGTTCATTGTAATTAAAGAAATCTAACGCAGCATTATTGTGCAACCTCAAAGGTAAAAATGTTTTAAGGTGTTTTTTTGGTCCTGAGTTCTACACATAGTGTTTGAAGTGTCTTTCAATTGGAATTATTTTTAAAACTTTGGGGGGAATATTATTTTAACCGATTTTACACTTGTATTTTAATCTCAAAAGAAGAAATGATTAAAAGGTCATCAATTCTTGTTCTGTGGTACTGAACCTATAATTAAATTTATTGTTTGCCATAGTAAGGATGGGTTTTTAGAAGGAAACGCTAGGGCTTGGCTTCGCTCCGGCTAATTAATAAAGGCTGACGAACCACGTCTGAAAAAAAAAAAAAAAACCACAGCTGCGCAGTGTTCTCAGCCTGTTTCCTGCCAGAATTTAGGGGGAGAGGTTCAAGCATCATTTTCATTTTGCACTGTTTCTGTCCTTTTCAGTCCAAGTGGTTGTGTTTCTGCAAGTATAATTTTCTTAAAAAGTTTCTGAGTCTCTTGTGAGCTATATTCACTCCATTAGACAAAGGCCACCCAGATACATCTTTGATAGAAGCCTGTGGGTTTCTGCTGAAACAGCTGAGGGACAACATTATTGAACTTCTAAGAGACTCTAGTTTTTTAAAATATAATTTATTTTATTATCATTAATCTACAATTACATGTGCAATATTACGGTTATTAAACTACCCCTTCATCAGGTCCCCCCCACCAACCCCATTACAGTCACTGTCCATCAGCGTAGTGAGATGCTATAGAATCACTACTTATCTTCTCTGAGTTGTACAGCCCTCCCCATGCCCCCCCAACATTACGTCTGCTAATCATAATGCCCCTATTTCCCTCTTATCCCTCCCTTCCCACCCATCTTCCCCAGTCCCTTTCCCTTTGGTAACTATTAGTCCGTTCTTGGGTTCTGTGAGTCTGCTGCTGTTTTGTTCCTTCAGTATTTTTTCTTTGTTCTTATACTCCACATATGAGTGAAATCATTTGATACTTGTCTTTTTCGGCTTGGCTTATTTCACTGAGCATAATACCCTCTAGCTCCATCCATGTTGTTGCAAATGGTAGGATTTGTTTTCTTCTTATGGCTGAATAATATTCCATTGTGTATATGTACCACATCTTCTTTATCCATTCATCTACTGATGGACACTTAGGTTGCTTCCATTTCCTGGCTATTGTAAATAGTGCTGCAATAAACATAGGGGTGCATCTGTCTTTTTCAAACTGGGCTGCTGCATTCTTAGGGAAAATTCCTAGGAGTGGAATTCCTGGGTCAAATGGTATTTCTATTTTGAGTTTTTTGAGGAACCTCCATACTGCTTTCCACAATGGTTGAACTAATTTGCAGTCCCACCAGCAGTGTAGGAGGGTTCCCTTTTCTCCACATCCTCGCCAACATTTGTTGTTGTTAGTGTTTTGGATGTTGGCCATCCTCACTGGTGTGAGGTGATATCTCATTGTGGTTTTAATCTGCATTTCTCTGATGATTAGTGATGTGGAGCATCTTTACATGTGCCTGTTGGCCATCTGGGTTTCTTCTTTGGAGAAGTGTCTATTCATGTCCTCTGCCCATTTCTTAATTGGATTATTTACTTTCTGTTTGTTAAGATGCATGAGTTCTTTATATATTTTGGATGTCAACCCTTTATCAGATACGTTTTTTATGAATATATTCTCCCATACTGTAGGATGTCTTTTTGTTCTACTGATGGTGTCCTTTGCTGTACAGAAGCTTTTCAGCTTGATATAGTCCCACTTGTTCATTTTTGCTTTTGTTTCCCTTGCCCGGGAGATATGTTCATGAAGAAGTTGCTCATGTTTATGTCCAAGAGATTTTTGCCTATGTTTTTTTCTAAGAGTTTTATGGTTTCATGACTTACATTCAGGTCTTTGATCCACCTTGAGTTTACCTTTGTGTATGGGGCTAGACAGTAGTCCAGTTTCATTCTCTTACATGTAGCTGTCCAGTTTTTCCAACACCAGCTGCTAAAGAGGCTGTCATCTCCCCATTGTATATCCAAGGCTCCTTTATCAAATATTAATTGACTGTATATGTTTGGGTTAATGTTTGGATTTTCTATTCTGTTCCACTGGTCTGTGGGTCTGTTTTTGTGCCAATACCAAATTGTCTTGATTACTGTGGCTTTGTAGTAGAGCTTGAAGTCAGGGAGCATAATTCCCCCTGTTTTATTCCTCCTTCTCAGGATTGCTTTGGCTATTCGGGGTCTTTTGTGGTTCCATATGAATTTTAGAATTATTTGTTCCAGTTCATTGAAGAAAGCTGTTGGTAGTTTGATAGGGATTGCATTGAATCTGTAGATTGCTTTAGGTAGTATAGCCATTTTGACAATATTTATTCTTCCTAGCCAAGAGCATGGGATGCATTTCCATTTGTTAGTGTCCTCTTTAATTTCTCTTAGGAGTGTCTTGTAGTTTTCAGAGTACAGGTCTTTCACTTCCTTCGTTAGGTTTATTCCTAGGTATTTTATTCTTTTTGATGCAATTGTGAATGGAATTGTTTTTCTGATTTCTCTTTGTGTTAGTTCATCATTAGTGTATAGGAAAGCAACAGATTTCTGTGTGTTAATTTTGTATCCTGCAACTTTGCTGAATTCAGATATTAGTTCTAGTAGTTTTGGAATGGAATCTTTAGGGTTTTTTATGTACAGTATCATGTCATCTGCAAATAGTGACAATTTGACTTCTTCTTTACCAATCTGATGCCTTGTATGTCTTTGTTTTGTCTGATTGCTGTGGCTAGGACCTCCAGTACTATGTTGAATAACAGTGGAGAGAGTGGGCATCCTTGTCTTGTTCCTGATCTTAGATGAAAAGCTTTCAGCGTCTCGCAGTTAAGTATGATGTTAGCTGTGGGTTTGTCATATATAGCTTTTATGATGTTGAGGTACTTGCCGTCTACACCCATTTTGTTGAGAGTTTTAATCAGGAATGGATGCTGAATTTTGTCGAATGCTTTTTCAGCATCTATGGAGATGATCATGTGGTTTTTGTTCTTCTTTTTGTTGATGTGGTGGATGATGTTGATGGATTTTCGAATGTTGTGTCATCCTTGCATCCCTGGGATGAATCCCACTTGATCATGGTGTATGATCCTCTTGATGTATTTTTGACTTCGGTTTGCTAATATTTTGTTGAGTATTTTTGCATCTATGTTCATCAGGGATATTGGTCTGTAATTTTCTTTTTTGGTGAGGTCTTTGCCCGGTTTTGGTATTAGAGTGATGCTGGCTTCATAGAATGAGTTTGGAAGTATTCCCTCCTCTTCTATTTTTTGGAAAACTTTAAGGAGAGTCGGTGTTATTTCTTCTCTATATGTCTGGTAGAATTCAGAGGTGAATCCGTCAGGCCCAGGGGTTTTGTTCTTGGGTAGTTTTTTGATTACCAATTCAGTTTCGTCACTGGTGATTGGTCTGTTTAGTTTTTCTGTTTCTTGCTTGGTCAGTCTTGGAAGGTTGTATTTTTCTAAGAAGTTGTCCATTTCTTCTATGTTTTCCAGCTTGTTAGCATATAGATTCTCATAATATTCTCTTATGATTCTTTGTATTTCTGTGGGGTCCGCCGTGATTTTTCCTTTCTCTTTTCTGATTCTGTTTATGTGTGTAGATTCTCTTTTTCTCTTAATGAGTCTGGCTAGGGGTTTATCTATTTTGTATATTTTTTCAAAGAACCAGCTCTTGGTTTTATTGATTTTTTCTATTGTTTTACTCTTCTCAATTTTATTTATTTCTTCTCTAATCTTTATTATGTCCCTCCTTCTGGTGACTTTGGGCCTCATTTGTTCTTCTTTTTCCAATTTCAGTAATTGTGTCTTTAGACTATTCATTTGGGAATGTTCTTCCTTCTTTAAATAGGCCTGATTGCAATATACTTTCCTCTTAGAACTGCCTTTGCTGCATCCCACAGAAGTTGTTGCTTTGTGTTGTTGTTGTCATTAGTCTCCATATATTCTTTGATTTCTGTTTTGATTTGGTCGTTAACCCATTGATTAATTAGGAGAGCGTTGTTAAGTCTCCATGTATTTGTGAGCCTTTTTGATTTCTTTCTAAAATTTATTTCTAGTTTTATACCTTTGTGATCTGAGAATTTGGTTGGTAGGATTTCAATATTTTTGAAATTACTGAGGTTCTTTTTGTGGCCTAGTATGTGGTCTATTCTGAAAATGTTCCATGTGCACTTGAGAAGAATGTGTATCCTGCTGCTTTTGGGGGCAGAGTTCATAGATGTCTGTTAGGTCCATCTGTTCTAGTGTGTTGTTCAGTGCCTCTGTGTCTTTACTTATTTTCTGTCTGGTTGATCTGTCCTTTGAGTGAGTGGTGTGTTGAAGTCTCCTAAAATGAATGCATTGCTGTCTATTTCCTCCTTTAATTCTGTTAGTATTTGTCTCACATATGTTGGCGCTCCTGTGTTGGGTGCATATATATTTATAATGGTTATATCTTCTTGTTGGACTGACCCCTTTATCATTATGTAATGTCCTTCTTTATCTTTTGCTACTTTCTTCGTTTGGAAGTCTATTTTGTCTGATACAAGTACTGCAACACCTGCTTTTTTCTCTTTGTTGTTTGCATGAAATATCTTTTCCATCCCTTCACTTTTAGTCTGTGTATATCTTTGGATTTGAGGTGAGTTTCTTGTAGGCAGCATATAGATGGGTCTTGCTTTTTTATCCATTCTGTTACTCTGTGTCTTTTGATTGGTGCATGCAGTCCATTTACATTTAGGGTGATTATTGATAGATATGTACTTATTGCCATTGTTGGCTTTAGATTCGTAGTTACCAAGGGTTCAAGGGTTGCTTCTTTACTATCTAACAATCTAACTTAACTTTCTTGTTAAGTTATTGTAAACACAGTCTGATGTTTCTTTATTTCTCTCCCTTCTTATTCTTCCTCCTCCATTCTTTATATACTAGGTGTTTTATTTTTTGCCTTTAGTTAGTATTTGGATGGTCTGCTTTCTTTGCTATGATTTTATTTTCTCTGGTGACATCTTTTAGCCTTAGGTGTGCTTCCATCTAGAGCAGTCCATTTAAGATATCCTGTAGTGGTGGTTTATGAGAGGCAAACTCTCTCAACTTTCGTTTGTCTGGAAATTGTTTAATCCCTCCATCATATTTAAATGATAATCGTGCCGGATACAATATTCTTGGTTCGAGGCCCTTCTGTTTTATAACGTTAAATATATCATGCCATTCTCTTCTGGCCTGTAAGGTTTCTGTTGAGAAGTCTGATGATAGTCTGATGGGTTTTCGTTTGTAGGTGATCTTTTTTCTCTCTCTAGCTGCCTTTAATACCCTGTCTTTATCTTTGATCTTTGCCATCTTAATTATTATGTGTCTTGGTGTTATCTTCCTTGGGTCCCTTGTGTTGGGAGATCTATGAGCTTCGGTGGACTGCGAGACTACTTCCTTCCTCAGCGAGGGAAAGTTTTCAGCAATTATTTCTTCAAAGACACTTTCTATCCCTTTTTCTCTCTCTTCTTCCTCTGGTACTCCTATAATGCGAATATTGTTCCGTTTGGATTGGTCACACAGTTCTCTTAATATTCTTTCATTCCTAGAGATCCTTTTTTCGCTCTCTGCCTCAGCTTCTCTGTATTCCTGTTCTTGGATTTCTATTCCATTAACAGTCTCTTGCATCTCATCCACTCTGCTGTTAAGCCCGTTGATCGCTTGTTTGATTTCTGCATTGTCTTTCCTCACTTCCCTCACTTCCTCCCTCAGCTCTTGCACATTTCTCTGTAGATCCATCAGCATGGTTATGACTTTTATTGTGAATTGTTTTTCAGGAAGATTGTGTATTTCCATCCCTTCAGGCTCCCTGTCTGCGTTTGTCTGGTTGATCTTAGTCTGGACCATATTCCTCTGTCTTTTCATGGTATAGAAGTGGTCACTGGTAGTTGTCATGTATGTCAGCTGGGCTCTTTAAGACTTTAAAGAGAAAAAAAATAAAGAAAAGAGAAGAAAAAAGAAAGAGAAGAAAAAACAAAAAAAACAACCAAAAAAAACCTCCCACTGTGAGTAGATTCTGTGGGGATGCTGTAGGTGGCACTGTTGCTCCACTATTCTGCAGCTATGGCCACGGCGCTCTGCAGGGCCCTTTATACCCCTGGCCGGTGTGGGAACGAATGAGAGGCTGTTGATGTCTGTGGGAAGTCTAAGAGCGGCCACCCTTTCCCAGTCGCCAGCTAAGGGGTCCAAAACTCCCCAGTACTCCCAGCCTGCGGGGCTGAGTGTGCCGGGGTGATCCGGCTGCTCTCCTGGGCTCCTGTCTCTTTAAGACGGCTGAAAAAAGCACGTGCTTTTCTTTTTTTTTTCTTTTTCTTTCCTTCCCGGGACCCGACTGCAAGCACCCTGGCACATTCCCCACTCCGATCCTGCAGCCTCTTTCTCTCCAGTCTCCGCTACACTGTGTGATGTGTGTTAGCGCTCCCCATGCAGATCACCGGGGCTCGTTATTTCGTGGGGTGTACTTCCACTCCCTCCCGCCTCTGAATCCTCTCCTCCCGCCAGTGCTCTGGGATGGATGAGTGCTCGGGTCCCACCAGGTCGCAGCTCTGTATCTTAACCCACCTCGCTGGGTGCCGAGTCCTCTCGGGTGTAGCTGCACGCTGTGCGCTTTCCTGTGTATTCTGATCTCTCTTTTAGGAATAGTTGTATTTGCTGAATTTTCATAGATATATATATAGTTTTGGGAGGAGATTTCTGCCACCCTGCTCACACCGCCATCTTCCCAGAAGTCATTCTCAGTGATGTATTTTATACTGCTTTTTCCCAGAAAATGTCTCTGATAAAAATCGAATGCTTCTGTTTTCTGAATTAAAGAGTAAAATACACATGCGTGTATATACGCATGCCAGAATTCATTGAGCTGTACGCTAAGATCTGTACAATTTATTATATGTATCTCAAACATAAAATAAAATTAAATAGAGTCTGTACCCCTCTGTGTGTAGGGTCTCTTGGTGGGCGTTGGTGTGTGTGTGCTTATATCCACCTGAAAAACAAGAATCCAGGTGTGGCCCCAGAACTGCAGTGTTTCCGGCTGGCTGGCTCAGACCACTGACAGCAGGATGTGTGATCGCAGCGCCTTCCCTTGTTTTGTTTTAGCTCTAGTGACGTTTTGGAAGGGTCAGCCTCTGGGAGGCATAGACAGGCATCTTTATCACCTAATTGCACTGGACTTGTCTGCCTCAAGGCCCATCTCTAGGCCTTAGCCTTCTTGTGCCCCTCGTGGGGTTTCATGTGGTGTGGCAGGGACAGTGCCTGGCACTTCACAGGCTCACAAACACTGAAATCATGGTTTCTAATAATAATGCCCAAAGGGACTGGTTCCCGAGCACCCAAAGGCCTCCACAGGGAAAGATGCTGAGAGCAGGTACTTCTCATTTCAAAGTAATTGTCTGTTAGGACTTTAACACTCTTCTGAACTTGGGCTTTGGCACCTTCATTTCTTCCCCAGGCGTTTCCCTTCTGGGGATCAGGCATCATCCGTCAGCCCACATGCCGGGAGGACCCTCAGACGCAGGGCAGGGCGGAGCCCTGAAGACACCGTGCAAGGCAGCTAGCCTGTCACTGGAGGGCAGACACTGTGTAAGTCCCCTTCCACGAGACCCCCGATGTAGGCAGACCCACAGGGACGGAAGGTGGAGTGAGGAGGCGGAGCTGCGAAGGGAGAGGAGGCTAATGTCTAACGGGGGCAGAGGTTCAGTTTGCAGGAAGGGAAGTTGTGGGGGTGTGGGCTGCACAGCAGTGAGAAGTTAAGCAGGGATGATGGAGCCTGAGAGGGGATCTCTCAGGGCAGAGCAACCCATCGGGGGGCCTCCTGGGCAAAACCCCAGCCCCGCTGGGGGAGAACTGCCGGGTTTGTTTGCAGACAGATAAGTCCGTTGCAGCCTCAGCTCTGGCACCAAGCCCTCCAAGCCTCAAACGTCACTGTGGACCAGGAATAGTGAGCCCTGGGGGCCACAGGCAGGCGATGGCACTCCTGCCGGGTCCTGTGAGGACCGAAGGGTCTTTGCTTTCCCACTCCTTTAACAGTGCTCGAGAGTGCCCACTGCGTGCAGGCCCTCTTCCAGACACATGGAATGGAGCACCGGAGGAGATGGCCCCCAAGCGCCACCCTGCCTGTCTTGTGTCCCCAGTGCCCACGTGTTGGGGACACCACCCTCCTTGCTGGGCAGTGCCCCTGCTCAGACATTCTGCTCACCTCACTGGTCTTCCTGGAAGTAATTTCTTGGATACCATTGAAAGCAGGTCGATCAGTCTTTCACAAATGATCGGGCTGTTCCAGCTGCATTCATAGCTGCTCTTCTATTGATTTTCAGTGGTGATTGTTCGCTTTGCTCTGAGTCAGCCCTTAGGTGGAAAAGTACAAGATGAGCTGCTGGAGGTGGGGACGAGGTGGGTGGATGGGGTGGTTGTGTCCAGAGGGGTTTCCATCCAGGCGTGTGAGGGTTCAAAGACCTGTGGGACCCCCCAGCACACACATCCAAAGGCAAGTCTGCCATCAAAAGAGACCTACCGTTTGTTGCAGAGTAGAAAGATGTCCACAGCCAGGGCCACAGGCGAGCAGGCCCTCTAAATCTGCTTGGTTCCTTTACCTTGGCCCCCCAACCCCACCAGCCACAGCTGGACAAGGAGCAAACAGCTGTGGGCACTAGCTTGTGAAAGGTCAGTCCATCTGCTGGGAACACCAGTGGGCCCGTGAGTGCTGGAGACGTGGTTTGTCCAAACTGGAAGGGGTTGTAAGTATGACCCAGCAGATTCCAAAGACTCAGTATGAGGAAAGGAATGTAAACTGTCTCATCCATAATTTTTTATAACATGTTGGACTATATTGGGTTCAATAAAGTATGTTATTAAACAGCCTTAGAATGAAGGAAACTCTGACACATTCTATAATATGGATGAACCTTGGAGACATAAAGCGCCCAAAGGACAAATTCTGTCTGATTCCATTCACATGAGGTCCTGGGAGTCTTAACTCAGACAGGACTTAGGATGGTGGGTACTGAGGGCTGGGCAGGGAAGGGGGAAGGGCCCAGGCCCCGGAGGTCTCTGTGGTCCAGTGTGACCCAGTGCAGACAGCTCTTGCCTGCCGGGTTGTCTCAGCCTCACAGAGGTGCGACGTGCAATCTGGGCTACGGGGGGTGAGAAGCCCTGGTCAGCCAGGGTTTTCCGGGCAGGCTTTCACTAGGCCGAGAGGCTGGCCTGTGGCTTATCTGGAAACCGGCGAGCCGTTACCCTGCCCACACTGCCATCGGCCAGGTCAGCCAAGGACAGTCCTCTCCCGTCTCCCTCCCCTTTGGCAGGCCCTGGGCGGGACCCACACTGAGAACAGGACAGGACCCCGTGACACTTCACTGGCCTTGTTTAAACAGAATCAGCAGCAGTCGGCTTCCTAAGATGGGTGGACCAGCTGGTTCTCTGGAGGCCAGCCATAGTGGGGGCCTCCTTAAAGATGTGCCCACCTCCTGACCCCATGTACCTGGGACTATAACTTTATTTGGAAACAGGGATTTTGCAGATGTGAAGATACCAAGATGATATCGTCCTGGATTTAGGGTGAGCCCTCAATCTGACAAGTGTCCTTAGAAAGAAGAGGTGCACAAAGGAGAAGACAGGTTGGGGTGATGTGCCTCCAAGCCGAGGGACTCGTGGTGCCCCTGAAAGTGGGACAGAGGCCAGGCCAGGTCCGTCTCAGAAGCTCCACAGGGAAGCAACCCTTTCACCTTCTGGCCTCTAGAGCTGGAGGAGAATATGCTTCTGTTGTTTTAAGCCTGCGAGTTGTGGTTGTTAGTTACAGCAGCGCTGGGAAAACACTGGTGGGCTGCAGACTTGGAGCTCATGAGGAGAGCAGGAGGAACACGTGGCATTTGGGAATGAGGTGAGTTGATGTGCAGTCCTGGAAAAGGAGACAAGATTTATGTCTGAGAGGTCAGCAGCTTCTAGAATGAATCAATAGATGAATTTCCATGGCCCTGCTAAAAGGCTTCTCCTGGCCTAACCTCTGAGCTGTGACCATGGGTAAATGCCTTTGTGTTACTGTAGCGGTGAGTGGGCACTCGACCAAGTCCATCGACTAGATCTGAGACCTGGCCTTGCAGCTTTTCTCCTCTTGGAGCCTCAGTTTCTCTCCATCTGTAAAGTGGGAGGTGCTCCCTGCCATGGCTGGTGCTTTTGGGAGACAGGTGGGGCAAGGGCTGCAGGTGGTGATAACCAGTTTCTGTGCAGATGGGATCATGGTGCTGAAAGTTGGAAGAGGCCAAGGGCGCAGCCTAGGTGGGCTGGCCTGGGATGTTCTGAAGGCTGGGGTTCCTTTTGTGCACATTGTGATGGTGTATGCATTCGTGCGTTTCCTTGCTCAGTGTCTGCCTCCTCCTCTGTCCGCCCTGTGGAGCTGAGCCCGCCCCTGGACATGCAGCCGGCCCCATCTGGGCTGCTGCTGAGGGCTCCCTCATGCCTGGCCCTGCCCTCTGCACAGTGGCGGTCTGCATGGGCTATGGGTCTGCTGCTCTTGGGGGGACCCTTGAAGCCTGCCTCTGGCTGGCCTTTCTCCTGGGCCTTCTTGGGGTCATGTGGTCCCAGCCGGGCCAACACAGGTGATTCTGATGGGAGAAGCTGAGTGGTCCTTTTCCCCCAAACATGACTAAATCCACCAGGTCACATGTGACCAAGAAATCTAAGAGGAAAAACCAGTGTGAAGGATGCTCGCAATGGTACTTGAGGTGTACACAGGTGTGTCTGGCGGCCCGGCATTGGTGGGTAGGGGGGAAGGGATGCCAGTTCCGAGGGTGGGACATGGGGCCCAGCGAAGGTTGGCAAGCCAGACTGAGTGAGCCAGGGCTGCATCAGCATGATGTTTAAACCCCCCTGTACCCCCCCACCCGGAACCCATGGGATCAGGGCTGCGTGAGCTCAGAGGGCCACCCACACCTGGAACAGTGGCTGCCCCCAGCCTCCACTCCCACCCCCATCCTGCAGCAGCACCTTCCAGGTGGGTGCCCATCGGCTAAGCCAAGCAGTGCGAGACTTTCTGGCCCGGGGTGGGTCCGGGTGGGCTTGTGACCTGGGAGGTGGATTCCAGCGGAACCCAGGCAGCTGTTGATGGATAGTAGGTGAGAGGCTCTTTCCTCTGGACAGTGAGGTAGGAGAGGTGATGTCCAGAACTGCTGCAGCCCGTTCAGTTCCTACCAAGGGAGCTGGACTGAGGCCTGGCCACACACCAGCCAGAGGCAGAGGTAAGAGAGGCTCTGGACACCACCCCTGCCCCCCACAGGGCAGGACCCAGAAGTTCAGGGCATCAGCAGACAGTTGGGGAGGGTTGAAGCAGACAAGACCAGGCTTCCGTCTGGGACGTGTGGAAATTCAGCCCCTGGGGTGCTGTTTGTTTGCTCCTTTGTTCACTCGCTCATCTGCTCACTCAGGTTAGCCCCATTTATTAAGAACCTGAACCAGGCCTGGGGTGTGTGGGAAGGGGGAGGGACAGAGATACCAAAGGAATTGAGGTAAGGTCTGTGGCCCCAGAGCACTCCGAGCAGCCTGGTCTCACGGAGGAGGCTGGATACCAGGAGAGGGTGGGGACGGTGCGCCTGGAGCCACGTGGCCAGAGCTGTCAGGCATCTGGGGGATGATGTCCTGTCTCCTATTCTTTTTTTTTTTTTACACAGCGTATCTGATGTTTATTCTTTTTTTTTCTGTTTAGTTTATTTTGATATCATTAATCTACAATTAAATGAGTAATATTATGGTGATTACACTACCCCCTTCATCAGGTTCCCCCCCCCAACCCCATTGCAGTCACTGTCCATCAGCATAGTGAGATGCCATAGAGTCACTACTTGTCCTCTCTGGGTTGTACAGCCCTCCCCGTGCCCCCCGAACATTACATCTGCTAATCGTAATGTCCCTTCTTCCCCCTTACCCCTCCCTTCCCACCCATCCTCCCCAGTCCCTTTCCCTTTGGTAACTATTAGTCCGTTCTTGGGTTCTGTGAGTCTCCTGCTGTTTTGTTCCTTCAGTTTTTTTTTTCCTTAGTTCTTATACTCCACATATGAGTGAAATCATTTGGTACTTGTCTTTTTCAGCTTGACTTATTTCACTGAGCATAATACCTCTAGCTCCATCCATGTTGTTGCAAATGGTAGGATTTGTTTTCTTCTTATGGCTGAATAATATTCCATTGTGTATATGTACCACATCTTCTTTATCCATTCATCTACTGATGGACACTTAGGTTGCTTCCATTTCTTGGCTATTGTAAATAGTGCTGCATAAACATAGGGGTGCATCTGTCTTTTCAAACTGGGCTGCTGCATTCTTAGGGTAAATTCCTAGGAGTGGAATTCCTGGGTCAAATGGTATTTCTATTTTGAGTTTTTTGAGGAACCTCCATGCTGCTTTCCACAATGGTTGAACTAATTTGCATTCCCACCAGCAGTGTAGGAGGGTTTCCTTTTCTCCACATCCTCGCCAACATTTGTTGTTGTGTTTTGGATGTTGGCCATCCTCACTGGTGTGAGGTGATATCTCATTGTGGTTTTAATCTGCATTTCTCTGATGATTAGCGATGTGGAGCATCTTTTCATGTGCCTGTTGGCCATCTGAATTTCTTCTTTGGAGAAGTGTCTATTCATGTCCTCTGCCCATTTCTTAATTGGATTATTTGCTTTCTGTTTGTTAAGGTGCATGAGTTCTTTATATATTTTGGATGTCAACCCTTTATCAGATACGTTTTTTATGAATATATTCTCCCATACTGTAGGATGTCTTTTTGTTCTACTGATGGTGTCCTTTGCTGTACAGAAGCTTTTCAGCTTGATATAGTCCCACTTGTTCATTTTGCTTTTGTTTCCCTTGCTTGGGGAGATATGTTCATGAAGAAGTTGCTCATGTTTATGTCCAAGAGATTTTTGCCTATGTTTTTTTCTAAGAGTTTTATGGTTTCATGACTTACATTCAGGTCTTTGATCCACCTTGAGTTTACCTTTGTGTATGGGGCTAGACAGTAGTCCAGTTTCATTCTCTTACATGCAGCTGTCCAGTTTTTCCAACACCAGCTGCTGAAGAGGCTGTCATCTCCCAATGTATATCCAAGGCTCCCTTATCAAATATTAATTGACTGTATGTGTTTGGGTTGATGTTTGGATTTTCTATTCTATTCCACTGATCTGTGGGTCTGTTTTTGTGCCAATACCAAATTGTCTTGATTACTGTGGCTTTGTAGTAGAGCTTGAAGTCAGGGAGTGTAATTCCCCCTGTTTTATTCCTCCTTCTCAGGATTGCTTTGGCTATTCAGGGTCTTTTGTGGTGCCATATGAATTTTAGAATTATTTGTTTGAGTTCATTGAAGAAAGCTGTTGGTAGTTTGATAGGGATTGCGTTGAATCTGTACATTGCTTTGGGTAGTATAGCCATTTTGACAATATTTATTCTTCCTAGCCAAGAGCATGGGATGCATTTCCATTTGTTAGTGTCCTCTTTAATTTCTCTTAGGAATGTCTTGTAGTTTTCAGGGTACAGGTCTTTCACTTCCTTTGTTAAGTTTATTCCTAGGTATTTTATTCTTTTTGATGCAATTGTGAATGGAATTGTTTTTCTGATTTCTCTTTCTGTTAGTTTATCGTTAGTGCATAGGAAAGCAACAGATTTCTGTGTGTTAATTTTGTAACCTGCAACTTTGCTGAATTCAGATATTAGTTCTAGTAGTTTTGGAGTGGAGTCTTTAGGGTTGTTTATGTACAATATCATGTCATCTGCAAATAGTGACAATTTGACTTCTTCTTTACCAATCTGGATGCCTTGTATGTCTTTGTTTTGTCTGATTGCTGTGGCTAGGACCTCCAGTACTATGTTGAATAACAGTGGAGAAAGTGGGCATCCCTGTGTGTCTCCTATTCTTAAAGGAGTGGTTGCACCTGCTGGGCCAGGAGCAGCCTGTGCTGATTCAGGGACAGACCTAGCACCTGCATGGCCCTTTTTGACCAAAAACTGGAAGAAGCTATCCATCTGCCTGCCTGAAGAGCCCTACACTGGGTCCATGAGCAGGTCCACCCCTTCTGGGATCACAGCTGTCTTGGGTAAAAAGGGGGCCTCTGGGCCTGGAACATTCTGCAGAAGCAGGGGCCTCATGGGGGACCTGGTAATCAAGAGAATCACTCCCTGGAAGGGCCCAGTGAGCTCTCCCTGGGGCTCTCCTGTCAGCGACTGGGCAGCTGCCTGGAGGAGGCCAGTCTGTGCTGGGCCATAAAATATAGAGACAGGAAGACGGACAGGAAGTGAGAGGACACTACACAGGCAGTGCAGGCCCTTGAACCCCTGCGGCAAGGGGCATGAGGCGCTGGGGCAGCAGCGCTGACCTTGGACCCTCCCACAGGCCCTGGGCACTGGTGTGATGCCCCCCAGAAAGATAAGAGCGGCCAGATCCCACGCCAGTGGCATGGTGTGGGGGCCTAAAGAGACGCCGGCCCCAACCGCCCCTTTCCCTAGAGGCTCGGCCATTGGCACATGCCCCCCAGGGAAGGGGTGAAAGATGGGACCAGTACTCAGGTTTTCCACCCACCAGCTCCGCCCCCTTCCCGAGAGGTGGGGGACAGAGACCCTCCCGCTACCCCTGTGGGCAGGCTGAGACCCCACCGTGGAGAAGCTGCGGCTTGAACCCAGCCCATGTGCTGATCCCAGCCAGTGTGGCCTCTCACAGGCCAGGTTCAGGACTGAATTCAGTCAGCCCCACCCTCCCTCGGAGCGGGAGGCGATAGCCTGAGGTGGGAGATGCTGGTGCTGTGAGAGGCCTCGAAGGCCGGGGCTCCTAATTTACAGGCAGGTGTGGGGCCCAGCAAGGGCCCGAGCTCCCAGGGGAACAGATGGTGCCGAGAGGTGCGTGGAACTTCCAGGACCCGGCCGGTTACTCCCAAAACATCCCGGAAAACAGCCCTTCTGGTACGCTCACGTTGTGTGGGCCCAAGTCTGCGCACAGCAAGGAAGGTTTGTCTCTGCTCTTCTACGTCCCAAAGGCTGGGGGCAGCCAGCGGCCGGGGGCTGGCACCGTCTGGAGGCATTTTCACCACTGGAAAGCCTACACAGGCCTTCTTGTAGGGGCTCTTCCCGTGGGGCTGCTGGCCTGCTCACAGGGCGTGCCCCTGGGTCCAGGAGTGACCTTTGCAAGAGAGTCAGTGTCACCTTTTAAAACGTAGCTTCTGAAGTCACTTGTGCTGTGTCACAGGCCTGCCCAGATTCGAAGGAAGAGGACAGAGACCCCCTCTAATGGGAGGAACGCCAGAGGCCCCCGGTGAGGAGTGTGGGATGCAGTGTCCAGGCACTGTCTTTGGAAAATGCAGTCTGCCATGGCAGTGCTGGAGCGGTTGGGCTGGCCCTGCAGGAGGCCCACCCGTCAGCCACCATCCTCTCCTCAGGGACAATGGCCGGGGTGCCCTCCACACCCTCCCTTCTCAAGTTCCTGCACATTGGGAGTACGTATGCCAATGTTTTCATGCATTATTTTTTAACAGAATCATTGGTTTACCGGGTGTCTTATGAAGGGATCTTGCACCTTGGGGGCTGGGCTGTCTCTGAGGAGCCATGTCCCTTCCCTGCAGGAGGCTCGACTCCTGACCACCTGTAACTCCAGTGTGTGGCCTCCAGTGCCTGCTGAGAGCGGAGGTGCTGACCCTCCTTTGCTCCGGGCCGTCTCGTCAGGATGCGTTTGTAGCGGTCACCCTGTGTAGAATGCTCACACACTGCGGGAAAAGGTCTGGAAGTTTCTTGTAAAACTAAACACACACCTGCCCTGTGGCTTAGTGGTTCCATGCCAAGGTATTCATCTATGAGAAATGACAGTATGTTCCCTCAAGACTTGTCATAAGCAAATTCAGATCAGCTTTATTCATATTAACCAAAATGGAAGTAGCCCATGTTGCCATCAACAGACCTCTAACAACCCTGATGAGTGTTAAAACCATTAGTGAGTAAAAGGTGCCAGACACAAAAGGTAGATATGTGTACATTTATATAAATGCTAGAACTGGCAACATTAAGCTATAGTAAAACCAAGCAAAACAACAAAATATAACAGTGACTGAGCAGAGCCATGAGGGAATTCTGTGGACTGACAGGGATGGTCCGTTCTTGATGGGGTCTCCCATTGGTGTGAGCACCTATCAGAACACATCCCATGGCACCCTTAGATGTGTGCATTTCACATTGTCTGAATTTTTCCTTAAAAACAAACCAGTAGGTTGAGGCGCAGCCGGTGCAGCCGTGGGCTGCGTGGAGGTGCTGCTCCTTGAGAACTTCAAGTCATGGCGGGGCCGTCAGGTCACTGGTCCCTTCAAGAATTTCACCTGCATCATCGGCCCCAATGGCTCCGATTCAGCAAATAGTTGCATGTTTATGGAATTAGGAGCGGTCGGCCCCCTCCCTGCCTCTGACCCACAGATTGAGGAGGCGACACGATGAGATATCGAAGACCTGAAAGGACCAGCCAGGGGACTCAAGGCGTAACAGCTCAAGAGTGGTGCTGAGAGGGCACCCTTCGTATTTATTGAGCAAATACAAGTTAACAACCACAGAATTCTGAGTGGGGGACTTAATAGACAACCATTAACTAACTCTAAACTTAATCCTCGGCAGTCTCCAGTCTCCTGGGGCGCGATGTCTTACATTGTATTGAAACAATAGCAAGGGCACTTAGGTCCTAGACACTGTTTTGGTCTTGTTTGTTCTGTCCCTGATCACTTATCAACTTTCTGGAGCTTAACGTACAAGTTCTAATACAGTGAGCGAGCTCCCACACGGGGAGCAATGCAAGGACAGTCACGTCACAGACACTGATCCGGTTTCTATAATCAAATCAACTATGATTATTCATTTGATTTTTATACTTGAATTATAAGTGAATCCCACATTTCCTCCTTTTTTGTTTTTAATGACAGAAATGTATACCAATATATTTGTAGAAAGGTACCAGAATAATGATTAGCTGGGCTCGACCTGTGACACAGCCTGTCACAGGGAATGTCTCTCTCATCTGGGGGGGTGAGGTTCTATGCCTCACCTCAGTTGGCCCCCACGTTGCTCACCTGAGGTCCCTTGCGACTGTGCCTGTCTTAGGTTGTTCCTCCTGTGAGGAATCTTACCCGTCTCTGGCTAACCAGCCATCTCCTGGGACCAAACAGGGAGATAAAATATGAAAGAGAGGACAGCCAGCAGCTATACTTCTGGATAAAATCACAATATACATGATTATATTCTTGCAGCAAATGCAGGTGGGGAATAAGCATATGATTTCAAAAAGTTGCTTAAAAGGAATCACTTATTTCTTGAAAAGTAGCATATGCTTGTATTGGCTTTAAAAGATTAGCTACTGCATTCCGCACACACACTAGGAGAACAGGAATACAAATGCATAACAGAATTAGACCTACAATTATAGGCCATACCCAATGAAACCAAGAAAACCAATTCAACAATCCAGGCATTTGTGAAAACTTATCAGTAACATGGTGAATATTGTCTATTTGACCTTGAATAGTATGAGAAAAATCAGACAAATTAAAACAACACATTCCTGGAAATTGTTCACATCCCATATGTTCTTTCAACAGTAAATAATCTGTGGTAGCACGATCTTGAAGTACAGCAATCTGTGCTTCTCCTAGTTCTTGGTTCAGTCCAGATAATATAGAAGCAATCAAATTTGTAGTTTTACTATACGCACAGGCCAGTTTAGATATTTCATTTTGCATCCCAGTAACAAGTCCAGGAACTGGTGAAAGAAATGCAGCAGCAACTGCCACAGCAGCGGGATCCAATAGCTTCACATTGTCGTCACAGCCAGACGGTGAAGCTCGAGAAGACCTTCTATGTGTATGTCCAGGATGATCTATTAAAGCTGGAAGAATGCGTCCCACACCACAGATGCCTTGATAATGGGAAGAAAGGGCTTGATATGGTTTGTTATCACATAAAAATACCCAGCCATTTGGAAGTCTATATCCATATAGCCATTTTACATGAACAGTAGAATTACAATAAGGTACTTGAGTACAATTAATGCATATACAATCAGAAATTATGGTAGTACTGACAGGAAGATTTAATTGAATAGCACATACAAGAATTCTAGGAGAATGGGTAATGTTTATTCCTGATATCTTAGTAAACACTGGGGGAGGAAGTCCTATTCCTATTAAATTCTTTGTTAATAGTCCACTAATGGAAGAATCTCCTGTTACGCAAAAGGATGACTTATTCAATCCTTAGCTTGCAAGTTGCAGCTACAGGTTAGTGAGGAGAATTTACATTCTGGAGCAAATGATATATTTAAATACACAAAGCTACTTCTATATAATATACCAGGAGATCCTTTTTGAAATTTTTCATAGGTATAATTTCCAATATCTTCTCGAGTCAAAATTTTTTTATATTTATCGTATCGATTATTTTCCCTTTTAGATTGATCAGTAGCATTATACCATCCGAGTCTTCCTCCAGAAATTTGTCTATATATTTCCTCACCATTCTTTTTCCATACTGCAGGACCTACTGGAGTAGAATAGGTGGACACACACTGAAGGACTACTCCTCGGCCTAAATACGGAGGACTGCTCACACTAGCTGTAATAGTGCAAGCTTGTGCAGTGCGTGTATGTATAAATACCATCACTAAAAACAAAAGTAGAAGCTTTGCTATCCAGGAAGCTTCATTCCATTGGTGAAATTTGTTGGTGACTATCCTCTGGAGCAGCTCTTCCGGAGGATGTAGATGTTGGGAGTTCTTCTTCATATCGTATCTTAATTCTTTTCCTGCGTAGCCAAATCAGGCATTGATCCTCTGCAATGACACAAACAAACCCTTTGCCCCACACCTTAATATGACCTTTATGCCATTGTGAAGAACCTACTGGAGATCACCATACAGGCACTGCTGTCATTTTAGAAAAAGAAATATTGTCAGAAAAATGTACTTCCATAGCTGATCGTCCGTCTCCTTTTAAAAGATCAAAATTACGAATATGTACAGCATGAATTAATCATTGATTAGCTGTTAATTTTATCATATCAGGGAGTAATCCCCCTTTTTGTTTTAATAAGTAATGCTTAAGAGTAAGGTGACGATGTTCAACTAAAGCTTGGCCTGTAGGATTATAAGGAATAACTGTTTTATGAGTAATATTATATAGCTGAAAAAATTTTTTCAGTGTAGAGGAAAGATAAACTGGAGCATTGTCAGTTTTCATGGTAGCAGGAATGCCCAGTACCGCAAAGGCTTGTAAGAGATGAGTAATGACATGACGAGATCGTTCTGTTAAAGCAAGTGGCCCATGAAGCAGAAGAATACGTATCTATGGAAACATGAACATGTTTAAGAGTTCCAAATTCAGGAACAATGGTAACGTCCATTTGCCATAAGGCGTTAGGACGTGTTCCCCTGGGAACAGTTCCAGCCTGTAAATGAGGAGAATTCATTTGAGAACAGGTCGGACAAGAATGCAGGGTATGTTGAGCTTCAGAGGCTGAAAGAGAAAAACGCTTTTGTAAAGTAAAAGAAGGAGCATGAGTCAGGTCATGATAGCGCTGAGCTTGTGAGTAGTTCACTAAAGAAACAAGTTTGTCTACTTTATCATTATAGTATGATAAAGGACCTGGTAAGTTAGAATGTGATCGTATGTGAGTGATAAAGAAGGGATGCAGACGCTGACAGATGCACACCTGTAATTGAGAAAATAAAGTGTTAATAGGGGAGTGTGTAGTTCCTAATGTAGCAGTTTCTAAAAGAGGAACAGAGAAGGCAGCATAAGCAGAGTCAGTAACAATACTGAGGACTTGGAAAATCTTGCAGAGCTTGCAATACAGCATATAACTCATTTTGTTGTGCAGAAGTGAAAGACGTATGAAAAATTTTTGATAAACCAGAACAAGTTGTATAGGCTGCTTTAAAAGATTTTGTACCATCTGTAAAACAAGTGATAGCATGTATTAGTGTATTGGAGGAAGTCTTTTGAGGAAGAATCCACTGATGATGCTGAAAAAAGGAAAACAACTTATTCTTAGGGTAATGACAGTCAATACTTCCTAAATAACCAGAGAGTGCAATTTGCCAATGAGTATTTTCTTGAAGAACTTGTGTAATATTTTGTTTTGATGATGGAAGAATAATGCAGTGAGGATCTTGGCCAATCATCTGTCTTAGTCTCTGTCATCCTTTGAGGATAACGGAGGCTACTTTGTCAATGTAAGGTTGCAATGAGGGTTTAGTTTGATACTGTAAAAATATCCATTCTAACCAACTGTCATATTGACAGAGCAATCCTGTGGGAGAATGAGGAGTAAAGTAAATTAATAAAAGCAAGGGTTTATGTAAATCTATTTTTGATAATTGAGCCTTTTGAATGTGTTGGTCTATCCATCTGAGTTCTTCCTCAGCTTCTGAGGTTAAATTTCTTGGACTATTAAGATCTGGGGGTCCTTTAAAAATATCAAAAAGGTTTTGTAATTTATAAGTAGGAATACCTAGTAATGGTCAAATCCAATTAATATCTCCTAAAAGCTTTTGAAAATCATTTAAAGTTTTAAGATGATCTCCCCTTATTTGAATTTTCTGAGGAATTACTGAATTTTCTTGAATTTTATTCCCTAAATAATTCATTGGGTATTGTATTTGTATTTTATCAGGAGCTATTTGTAAGCCCCATTGTTTTAATTCAGTTTCAGTCTCGTTGAGAATGGCAATAAGAGATAGATGTTTAGGTAGAGCTATAAGAATATCATCCATATAATGAATGATACAAGCTGAAGGCCATTTCTCACATATAGGCTGAAGAGCTCTATGCACATAATTTTGACAAATTGTAGAGCTGTTTAACATTCCTTGAGGAAGTACTTTCCACTGGAATCTCTCTGAAGGAGCCTGCAGATTTAAGGAAGGGACAGTAAAAGCAAACTTTTCTCTGTTCGTTACGGCTAGAGGAATTGTAAAAAAGCAATCTTTAAGATCAATGATAGCCATATCCCAGTCTTTTGGAATCACAGCCGGAGAAGCGAGGCGTTGTTGTAAAGGTCCCATAGGTTTAAGAACTGCATTAATTTGTCTTACATCATGCAAGAGTCTCCAATTTCCTGACTTCTTCTTTATGACAAATACAGGGGAATTCCACGGGCTTGTGGAAAATTCTAATCTATCTAACTGAAGTTGTTCCTGAACTAATGTGTGTAGGGCTGTCAGCTTTTCTTTATTGAGGGGCCATTGATCCACCCAAACAGGCATCCGAGTGGTCCACTGTAATGGTATAGGAACTGGCAGCCGTGTATCAATGACCCCTAAGAAAAGATTGAACCGATGGAGGTTCGTCAAAAGACAGTGTAGTATGCCATTGTTGCATTAAATCTCGTCCCCAGAGATTAATTGCTACATCAACAATTAAAGGTTTTAATAAAGCTAATTGTTTTTCGGGGCCTAAGCAATGTAATGTAGCTAAACTTTGCCATACTTGAGTAGCTGTACCAATGCCTGAAACCTGAATGTGTTTTTCTTGTTTGGGCCAGTTTTTCGGCCAGTGTTTAAGAGCAATTACAGACACATCAGTTCCTGTGTCTAACAATCCTGTAAAAGCCTTGCCCTGAATACCGATTTTACATTGAGGTCTATCAGATGTGATTTTTGTATTAAGCCATATTTGTTTATTTGTACTTCCAAATCCACCTTGTCCCCTTTCATAAGGTGCTGTTGAAGGCGGGAGATAAGGAAGTAAAAGTGATTGGGCAATCCTTTCTCCTTGAGGTACATATAATTCTGTGTCAGATGACACCATTATTTTAATCTCACCCACATAACCTTGATCAATAACTCCAGGTCTCACCATCAAGCCTTTTAGTGTCCAACTGCTACAGCCTGAAAGTAATCCTACAGAATTAGCTGGTAAAGGACCAAGTCCTGTGTTAAGTAATTGGACTCCTTGTGATGGATGTAAATATACAGATTGAGAAGAGGCAAGATGTACAGCGGCACTTCTTTAGATGCTGCTTGTAAATCATGCCCTGTTCTTCTGACTGGAGAAGATGCCTCTGTATTATTTCCTAGGGCCTCAGAGGCTGGCCCGATTGGAGGTTTAAAGGCTGAGACTCAGTAATAGGATTACCTTCTTTATCAAATTTTGAACGACATTCATTAGACCAATGTCTCCGTTTTTTACATTTTGGGCAAACAGATGGTGGTTTATTTTTAAAATTTGACTCTTTTGCTCTCTTTTGTGCTTTGCAGTCTTTTTTTCATATGCCCTTGTCTGCCACAACCAAAACATTTTAGATTTTTTATATTTCCTCTCAACTTCCCTCTCATAGCAGCTGCTAGTAAGTTAGCTTGATATGGAGGAGAACCTACATCTGCACAGGCTTTGATATGGTCGTCCATTCTAGCTCCTGCAGCTTTCAGAGGTCTAGGAACTCTTTGACACTCTGTATTTGCATTATCGTAAGCTAGCATCTGCAACATGTCCATTAAATCTGGATGTGCTACTGTCCTTCTCAGATTATCTTGCAATCTCGCCACAAAGTCGACATATGGCTCAGTAAGTCCTTGTTTAAGTTTGCTGAATGGTAGGGCGGGCTTTCCAGCCGCTTGTATCTTTTCCCAAGCTTTCAGACAACACAGATGAACTTGTGTTACTGCTCTGTCATCATAACCAGCCTGTCTCTCTAATCGTAACCAATCTCCTTGTCCTGTTAGTTGGTCAGCAGTGATAAGGATCGGAGGATTGGCATGCTGATTTCTCAAAGCTTGTGCTTTTGCTGCGTCACACCACCATGTTGTAAATTGTAAAAATTCAGAAGAGTCTAAACAGGTATGAGCCAGCAAATCCCCATCATGAGGAATCATCCTTTCTTGATCTCCCAATCCCCTCAAAAGACCCACTGCATATGGCGAGTTAGTGCCATCAGTAGAGATGGCTTGTTTGAAATCTTTTAATGGATTGTAAGGAATGGGTGCATAAAGCTCTAACTCCCCCTTGTGGGAATTCAGGATCTTCATTAGGTCCAAAAGGAGTTAAAGTGACAGGTGCCACTAAAGGCGTTAAATAGGCATCTAGATCACCTTCCCTTTGGGTATTCCTGCTGCAAAGGCAGATGCACTTGGAGCAGAAACAGAAGTTTTTCCACAACAAGAGGGCTGAGCAGGGGTCTCACCCTCAGTGTCCGAAGAGGAGGACGAGGAGGATGAAGAGGAGTCAGAGGGATGTGGTGTACGAGGGTTGTTTACTTGACTCCACCACACTGTCTGGCACTTCCATCTCTCGCTCCTGTGTATTCGATTTAGTATCGGAGAGTGAGGCCGTTTGCAAAGGCTGCAGAGCGAGAGTGATCAAATTACATAAAGACCAGACAGGCACAGAAATGATGTTGCCTTGTCTGTGAACCTTCTTAAAATCTCTCAACATGTTATTCCAATCAGCCTGTTTAAGAGCTCCATGTGGAGGCAACCAATCACAATGTTTTTAAATATATTTATGGAGTTGAGCAAAGTCTCCTTTAGAAGTTTTCACTCCTGATGTTTTTAGGAGGGCACGGAGTAATTTTAAATGATCCTCCATCTTAGCAACTTTAGATTCGTTCTGGCCCATTATAGTGTCCCTGGCGTCTCGATCCTGTCCCTACGCATGCTTTCCTGGGAGTCTTACGGGATCGACAATCTTCAGAGCTTCCCCGCTCTGAGTTTCAAGGGTCCCTGGTCGGGCGCCACTTGTTGGCCCCCTCCCTGCCTCTGACCCACAGATTGAGGAGGCGACACGATGAGATATCGAAGACCTGAAAGGACCAGCCAGGGGACTCAAGGCGTAACAGTTCAAGAGTGGTGCTGAGAGGGCACCCTTCGTATTTATTGAGCAAATACAAGTTAACAACCATAGAATTCTGAGTGGGGGACTTAATAGACAACCATTAACTAACTCTAAACTTAATCCTCGGCAGTCTCCAGTCTCCTGGGGCGCGATGTCTTACATTGTATTGAAACAATAGCAAGGGCACTTAGGTCCTAGACACTGTTTTGGTCTTTGTTCTGTCCCTATCACTTATCAACTTTCTGGAGCTTAACGTACAAGTTCCAATACAGTGAGCGAGCTCCCACACGGGAACAATGCAAGGACAGTCATGTCACAGACACTGATCCGGTTTCTATAATCAAATCAACTATGATTATTCATTTGATTTTTATACTTGAATTATAAGTGAATCCCACAGGAGCAGATGTTCATAAGACAGCTCCTATTCCCAAGGAAAATCGAATGTAATGGATGCACTTAGTTTTGTAATGGGAGAGAAAATAGCCAATTTAAGAGTAAAAAATATTCAGGAACTTATTCATGGAGCACATATTGGAAAACCTGTTTCTTCTTCTGCAAGTGTAAAAATTGTATATGCGGAATAAAGTGGAGAAGAGAAAACATCTGAAAGGATTGTTCGAGCTGGATGCTCAGAATTTCGTTTTGACGATAATCCTGTGAGTCGTTCTGCTTACATAGCAGAGTTAGGAAAGGTAGGCGTAATAGTCGGAGCACAGACTGTCTGGTCTTCCAGGGAACTGTAGAGTTGATTTCAATAAAAAACCCAAAGAAAGAACCCAGTTTTTTGAGGAAATCAGCACTTCTGGAGAACGTACAGGAGACTATGAGGAAAAGAAAAGAAATTTACAGAAAGCCGAAGAAGATGCACAGTTTAATTTTAATAAGAAAAAAATTTAGCCGCAGAGCACAAACATGCAAAATTAAGAGAAAGAAGAGGCAGAACATTACCAGAGTCTCCTCGAAGAACTGAAAATAAACAAGATACAATTACAGCTTTTCCAACTGTATCATAATGAGAGGAAAATTCATTTTCTGAACATTGAGTTAGAGCATGTGAATAGGGATTTGAGTGTCACAAAAGAGTCTCTTTCTCATCATGAGAATATAGTTAAAGCCAAGAAAAAGGAATACGGAATGCTATCTAGACAGCTGCAACAAACTGAAAAAGAATTAAAATCTCTTGAAGCACTTTTTAATCAGAAGAGGCCTCAAAACATTAAAGCCAAAGAAAACACTTCTCACCACCTGAAGAAGTTAAATGTGGCTAAGAAATCAATAAAGGACAGTGAAAAACAATGTTCTAAACAAGAAGATGACATAAAAGCCCTGGAGGCAGAGCTGGTTGATTTAGATGGTGCATGGAGAAGCTTTGAAAAGCAGATTAAGGAAGAAATCTTACATAAAAGGCCAGACATTGAACTAGAAGCCGGTCAGCTGGACCATTATAAGGAACTGAAGGAACAAGTAAGGAAGAAAGTGGCTATAATGACCCAGCAAATAGAAAAAACTGCATTGGGAAGAGAAGACTGATGAGAAGAGGCTGGCATTTGAAAAGCGAAGGCATGGCAAAGTTGAGGAAAATCTAAAACAAATTAAAGAACAAATAGAAGGTCATAAAAAACGAATAGAGAAGTTAGAGGAGTATACAAAAACAGGCATGGATTCCTTGAAAGAGAAAAAATAGTAAGAGGAAAACCTAATGGATGAAATTGCAAAGACAAAATCAAGAATGTCTGAAGTTAATGAAGAGTTGAATCTTACTAGCAATGAATTGCAGCACGCTGGTGTTTGAACCGAGAACTACCTCCGGGCATAGTAAGCCCCCCCTTTGTACCACCTACAGCAGCTGCACCCCAGCCTTGAATCCCCCCAAGCCCTCACCCCACCCTAGTTCTAAGAAAACTGTGTTCTAGTTACTGGAAAACCCACCCATTGTTCAAGTGACCCTCATTCTAGATAGTTTCCCTAGCAACGACCAGCCACCTGACTGGAAAGGGCAAAGGTGACCTGCCCTTACCATAAAAGGTACCTACCTCCCTTTACCTACATATCTTCTAAGTTACATTAGCCAGCAACTCGGCGCCAGCTGAGCTCAACCTATAGAAAGTGTACAAGACATACTTGTTTTAAACCATCCAATCAGCACCTCCTCTTCCTGAACCCTGTAATGCATAGAAGTCACGGGACCAATTTCCCGCTCAAATTCCTTTATAAGCAGCTTCCCCCTTGCTGCCATTGCTGCTTTCTCCTTTGGAGACAGCCATTCTGTCTTTAAGGCAATAAACTTCGCTGCTGGAGCTCTCGTGTCCTCTCTTTGTGAATGAGTGAATCGGGTAGCTGAAGAACCCCCCTTTCAGCTGGGATTGACAGCCATGAAGGGAAACGCCAACAAAAGAGAGCAGAGGTTCTCGAACACTTGAAAAGACTTTACCCAGATTCTGTGTTTGGAAGACTCCTTGACCTGTGTCATCCTATTCACAAGAAATACCAGCTGGCTGTTACTAAAGTTTTTGGCCAGTACATAGTTGCTATGGTTATAGCCACTGAAAAGGTAGCAAGAGATTGTATTCAATTTCTGAAGGAGGAAAGAGCTGAACCTGAGACATTCCTTCCTCTAGATTACCTTGATATCAAGCCAATCAATGAAAGATTAAGATATTAAAGGCTGTAAACTGGTGATTGATGTCATAAAGACTCAGTTTCCTCAGCTGAAGAAAGTAATTCAGTTTGTGTGTGGAAACGGCCTCGTCTGTGAGACTGTGGAGGAAGCAAGGCATATTGCATTTGGTGGACCTGAAAAACGGAAAGCAAGAGGCTTAGGTTGCATGTTTTTTTACTTGATATGCAATAACTGCCCTTGCTGAATCTCATATTTTCTCTGTACTTACATGTATAATGCATGTGTCTCTGATACCAGGAAGGATTTTTGGCTCTTATTTTTGTTAGATTCCATTTAATACACAACCTTGAAGGAATATTGTTTCCTTTAACACACAGCCTTGAACTGTCTCCGGGCGCAGCAGCTCCTTATCACTTATAGCAGCTGCACCCGAGTGTAGCAAAAGTCCCTATTGTCTGCATCAGTTTCTCTTTCTCAGAAGTCACAAGGCCACCATCCTGCTCATCAAGGCCCTAAATTCCTATATAAGCAGCTCCCCCCTTGCTGCCGCTGCTGCTCTCTCCTTTCCCAAACAGCCATTCTGTCTGTTTATCTTCAGCTCCCCCCTTGCTGCTCTCTCTCTTTCGAGACAGCCACTCTGCCTGTTTGTCTTACAGGGAATAAAACCATGCTGACGGAGTTCTCGTGTCCTTCTTTGCGAGCAAGTGAGCCGGGTAGCTAAAAGGACCCTTTCATTGGTGTTTCTGTCCGGTTTAGGATCTCCCAGTCACCTGCTCTTCCCTAGGAATTCGAGCTGCACCCGGAATCCAATAGCGCCCAGCCCCTCTGGATATGGGGGCTCCTCAGCACCCTCCAACTCCCTGAACGCCTCTCCAACATCCACCACCTGCGCCAAAGGAGTGGTGAGTCACCCTCCCCCATCAGTCCAGTTTCTCTCGTCCCCAGCAGGCGAGAGACTGCCCTCTAGACCCGCAGTGGGTCAGTGACGCCCCAGTCCACTAGTTTTTTCCGTCCCTCCTGCACCCCTACTAGGCCCACAGCAGGTCAGTGACGCCCCCAGTCCCTCTTGTCCCCAGCAGGCGAGAGACCGCTCCCACTGTGACTCTTCCGTTTCCAGCAGGCTCCGTACTTTTGTACTCAGCACCCGGGGCGGTGCCGAAAGTCCTGGTGCCAGGCACCTGCTGGCCCGCTTGCCCGGGGCAAGCTCACCCCTCCAGTGACAGTGGTGATGACGCTTCACTTGGAGTAGGGTTTCTCTTGGAGTTCTAAGCCCCCTAGGGATGCCTGGGGTGTGCTACAGAAACTCCACTGTAAGAGTCACGATAAGAGCGTCCCCCTCCATCCCTGCCGATTCCCCGCTCAGCTGCCTCCTAAGCAATTTCAAAACTCTTCATCTACATCCAGATCTAAAACCCTCCAAGTTAATTTGGCTCTGCAGCCAGATTTGGCCCCAATATCCTTTAGACAACAAAACAAGTTGGCCTCAATATGGGTCCTTAGATCCTAAAGTCCTCAGGACCTCCACAACTTCTGTGAGCGTTCAGGCAAATGGAAGGAAATTCCCTGTGAGACACACATAATTCCCTATGCTCAAGCCTTCTTCTGTCTTCAAAACAAGCCATCTCTATGTAGCTCTTGTCACCCCAAACACGTCCTTGCCGTCCTTTCAAGCTCTCCAAGCCCTCCCCCTTCCTCCCTAGACCCAGACCCTGCAGATGAACTCCCCCCTTGTCGCTCAGCAGCCCAAGGCTTGGTCGATTCCCCTCCCCCACCTGCCTTTGTTCCCCCCACGGGGACGCAACCACCCGCCTCCAGTCTCACATCCAAATCCTCTGTTTCCAGCCTTACTCCCACCACCCACAACCTATACCCCCCTCTTCCATCTCCTACATCACTTGCCCTCACTCCTCCAGCCCTCCCTTCTTCTGCGCCGCCTGCCTTCACCCCTCCGGCCCTCCCTCCTTCTCCTTCCACAGCCTCCGTACCACCTTCCCCGGTCTCTCCTCACCATGACTCCTGTTCAGTCCCCTTGCCTCTAACTCAAATCTTTGTATCAGTTTATCTGTCTGTGTATATGTTCTTTTATGAAAAGTATTGCTAAAAAGGAGAACATCTCTGCTTGCTGGAAAAGATGTGTGTTTAATAAGAGAAAGTATAAGGAATGGAAATTCATTTTGTTGAGGGTAAAAGAAAGTAACTGTTCTAAAGTACAGCTTTTTATTTAAAGAGGGAGAACAGTGAATGTAAAAAAGAAAGTTGTAGAAAGTTTGTGGAAAAATTGACATGGTCATGCTATGTAAAGTTGAGGCAGGTGAGTCCTGATTCAAGTGCACAGCAAGATTGGAGTTTTGTTTTCAGTTAAAAGACAAAGTTGTCTTAGACTGTTAGCCTGCTCTTAATGTTGAAAAGATTGCAAAGAGTTTTCTAATTGTTTTATCAAAGCAGTTTCTCATGCTTAAAGTCTCAATGAGTTCTCTGAGTATTTAAAATGAAATCTTCATATTAAAAGGACTGTAAGCCAAGTGTTGTTAACAACTGAGTAACCTGTATTTGCATTTAAGCCTTTTATTGTCATTCTAGTTAAATACTTATAATTCTATTTAAGCAAATGCCTTAGAAACTTTCTTCTGACAACTTTCCAAAATCAAATTCAAAAAAGGTACTTTTACCTGTAATTAACTCTGATATTTTCCAGAAGGCCCCTGGAACATGTCAGAGGAATGTTTTCTCATTGGAGAAAGTATTTGGCTAAATTAGCTTATTTATCTGATATATAATTGCCTGGAAAACACTGCCAAAGAGAATGATGCTAAACTTTGTTGCTAGATGTTTTGTGTTGAAAACATATCCAAATTTCCTTATCTCAACTGCCTTATAGTAATCTCTCAGAAAGTAAAGAAGTTCAAATGTTACTGATAAAGTGTTTTAAGCTTTTTCTTAAGCTGACAATGGTTTAGTAAATGACAATACCTTTATAAGCAGAATTGAAACATTTGTCTTTCTCTTTACCTGATCCCTTCAGAATTTAAAACTCAGTGACTACTTTTATATTTCATGGCAGTATGTTTATTTGCCTAAGTTCAATAAGAATCTGCTTTCCTTGTAAGAAGACCAATTAAAAACACTGGTTATATTACCAAGGCTTTGACTGGAATGTTATTCCTGAAAGACATGTGCATAAACTCACATATGAACAGACAGCCTTAAGGAACTGAGGTCGACTTCATAAAGAGAACAAAGCCCCTTGGAAGAACTGGCCTGGTACCTTGCTTACAGGATTCCCAGCAGCCTTACCAGGTGAGTAAAGAAGGTCACTTCCTGGCAGGTGCAGGAACCTCAGAATGTCTTGGGGACCTCAAGAAGAGAGGGATTCACCCAAATCTACAGGTACTGCAGGCAAAACCTGATGGCAAGCCTGGCTTGGCTTTCTGGCCTTGAGAGGCCTTTAAAAGTCCAATCTGAAGTTCCTTCTAAAAAGTTCCAGCAAAGCACATTTAAAAGAGCCTATATAACCAATTGCTCTTCTTGCTGCACTTATGCAAATAATCAAGCCAAGTGTTAATTATTTTCTTAATCTGGTTACTTCTAATAAAAATGAGGGTGATTTTAGAGAAAAGTATTGTTTCAATAATGCAGCCTTATCTATACTAAGTCCTAATACTAGTCATTGGGACATAAACTAGATCCAGAATTCTAGTTTCCCCAAGATATCTGGCTATGATTCTCAATTAGAGCTTTACTATTTCTAATCCTCATATTCAGCCATGCATTCATCAATCTCCCTGTCAAGTCTGTGCTTCCAGAATGGAAAATCCAACTCCAGATGTTACTGCTTAACCTAATAACATGATTTATTCTGTCTTGCCTAGAAGCCATGAAACTGCAAATAGTGATAGTAATAAAACCTAGGATGAAAACTCCCATCTTCCGAAGCCCTCCTGACCAACCATTGATGGAGACCTAGCTGCACCCCTTACTGCGCCCCCTCTCAGCACAAAGCAGCCAGAGCAGTCATCACCCCCTTTGCCTAGCAGCAGCTAAAGTCTCTACCTGTAGAAAAAAATGAGACAAGGACCATAGGCTTAAATCAACTCTGAGAGACATCCTACTTCCTCTCCTCATGCCTCTCATCATTTTCTGCCTTCTACTCTTCGCTCCCTGCCTAATTAATCTTCTAAAAACCCTCATTCAAACTCAAATTTCAAAAATCACTAACCAAACAATCAATCAGTTAATTATGCAGGAGTACCACTGCCTTCCAATGGAAGAAAGATCCTGCCAGCAGACAACGCAGTGCTGACAGAAGCCTGAGCCATCAGCCGTACTTCGCCCCTCTTCCCACACAAAGCAGCCAAATGAGCCAGCACTTCAACCCTATCCCCTGCACCCCGCTTCGCCCCTCTTCCCAAGATGATCCAACACTTTGCCCCCCTTCCCTCCACCTTGCATAAGAAATAAAACAAAATGCGGGAATGGTAGATTCCCTTTAATACACAACCTTGAAGGAATATTAAGTTCCTTTAACACACAGCCTTGAACTGTCTCCGGGCGCAGCAGCTCATCACTTATAGCAGCTGCACCCGAGTGTAGCAAAAGTTCCTATTGTCTGCATCAGTTTCTCTTTCTCAGAAGTCACAAGGCCACCATCCTGTTCACCAAGGCCCTAAATTCCTATATAAGCAGCAGTCCCCCCCTTGCTGCCACTGCTGCTCTGTCCTTTCCGAGACAGCCATTCTGTCTGTTTATCTTCAGCTCCCCCCTTGCTGCTCTCTCTCTTTCAAGACAGCCACTCTGCCTGTTTGTCTTATAGGGACTAAAACCACACTGATGGAGTTCTCGAGTCCTTCTTTGCGAGCAAGTGAGCCGGGTAGCTAAAAGGACCCTTTCAATTTTACACTGGGCTAATTCTTTCACAGCTTAATGGAGATAATGTTTTTACATGTTCAAGATTTTAACAAATTTGAAGTTATAGAAATAGTACAGTTAAAATAAGTTACTGAACAGTAATCTCTCAAGGGAATAATTTTGGTTCAAAAATAGATATTAGTTTACTCTCAGCTGAATAGTTTGTATTTAGTTAAGCAGTGTTAATCTCGTCAAATTATCTGATACAGTTAGACAATGTAATGATGAAATGTAGCATAGCACCTGAGGGCATAGCCATGAAGTAAGACCAGTGATGCTACTTGGTAATTATGGGACTTTAGGCAAGTTTCTAAACCTTTTTTAGTTTGCTCATTTAACTCTGGGAAATAATAGTACCTATTTCAGAGAGTTATAAGATCAAATTGAGTAATAACATGCAAAATGCTGTTATAGTGCCTAGCAAATAGCTCTACAAAAGTTGTAGTCATTTTTTTACTAGTTGGTTTTCACGTTTGATCTGGAATGTTCAGAATTGCCAATTAACACAGATCAGGCTATTCTTATGAAAGATAGGAATTTCCAGTATTAAATTTATTGACTTCCATAATATGAGTAATTTTCCAAACATTTTAGCACTTTTCTCAGCAAAAATCTTGATAATGCAATCACTGTCATTGATTTCTACATACTAAATTTAAGCATGTGTAATAAGTAAACAACTAAGATGTCTTCCTTATTTTGCTACCTAATTACAGTAAAACTTATTTTCATATATATTTGTAAAATATATTTTGTAAAATTGATATTTTAAATTTGTGGTATCAACTTAAAGAAGTCATATGAAGACTGTTTATTCTTTCTTTCATTCAACAAGTATTTCTGATTAAAAAAAACCAAAAAAAAACCAAACCAATATTGAACTCCATTAATGGTATGCATATTAAGGTGTTTAGGGGTAGAGTGCACTGATGTTCGCAACTTACTTTGAAGAGCATCCAAAAAACCCCAAAAAACTCAGGATGGACTGATGGATAGAGAGAGGGCTGGAGAAATGGCGACAGGTGATAGAGCAAATCGGGCAGAATCTCAGCAGTGCGTATTTGGGTGTTTGCTACACAAATTTTTCTGTTTGAGTATTTTCGTAACAAAATGGGGGATCCCTAATTCAGAATATCCATCTTCCGTGACATGTCCCTAACCCCAGGTCCCCAGGCTCCACTGTTTATCTCTATCATGGTGTTTATCAAACCAGACTGAAATTTTCAACAGAGATGCCCTCCCCTCTCCCAGTTTCTGGCATTACCCTTTTTTGATAACCACATAAAATGAGTCAGGTCTCTAGGCCACATATTGTGAGACGCCCAGCACTTTTTCTTATATGTGTGGTGACTCGCTGAGAAGGTGTGAAGTAGGGTAAATATTCTCCCAGGCCCTGAGAACATTATAGTCCCTAGCACCTGGCTGTGGTTCAGCGACACATTTGGGGCTCAATAAATAGTGCTGCGTGTACAAATGCACACGCAGCCAGATAGAACTTTCTAAGCAGACAGTTGCCCTGCCTGCTTGCATTTAGGCATCGGTCCTCATCTGGAAATATCTTGGCTCTGTGAACTGGGCTGGATCATTGAAGATGGCTTTCCTTAGAGCCGGTTGTCCCAGGGGTAGCTGGAAGGCAGGGCTCGGGGGCCAGGATGGCTGGGGCTCTCCTGTAGAGCAGCCAGCCTTCCTACATGACAGCTCACAGGTTCCCAAAGCACAGAAGTGAAAGCTTCCAGGCCTTCTCAAGGCATAGGCCTGGGACTGACCAGCCTCAGCTCAACTGTCTTCAGGAAACAGGATGGTCCAGAGTGTGAGTGGGAGGGGGCTAGTCAAGAATGCTGGGGGGCCCTGGGCCATCCTCTTCACCAAGCAGGACCTGGATCTCAACTCCCTTTCCTTTAGAGGAAAATGTGAGAGAGGCTGAGGGGGCACCCGGGCTCCCCCTGGGCTGCCTCCACCCTAACCTACCCCTTCCACCCAAGTGCTGCCGTTTTCCCTGTTCTGAGGGAGCAGTGCCTGGAGCTCAATGCCAGTGGCTCCAGCCCTTGAAAGGAAAAACACCCTGGAAAAATCTGATAAATGCCATTTTCAGAACTGAAGCCAGAGACCAGAGAGGGCAAGACCCACAGCAGAGAGCAGAGCCTGGAGAGCCCAGGCCCATCCCAGGGATGGTGGGGGGTCATTGGGCCCAGGAGAGATGAGCAGGCTGAGGTCTCAGGATAGGGATGAGGGGTAGGGGGTGCACAGCAGGACCACTAAGGAGCTGGTGGGGGGGGGTCCTGATGCATGGCTTGTGCTTACCCTCCCCCTTCCCAGACAGGTGACCCCCTCCCGACCTGAAGACACGTGCCCAAGGGTCACTTTTCAGCCCACCAGGGTGGGCTTCAGTTCCCCTTCTCTTCCTTCTCCCCTCTTTCTGCCTTCCCTCTCCTTTTCAGGCCTCATGGACTGGGGCTGCCCACTGGACTGCTGGCTTCTCAGGATCAAAGTGAAACCCCAACATTGCTGTTTTCCCCAAGGGCTGCCCGGGGCACAGACATCCACATTTACTAAAAAGGTGCATGCTTTAAAAAATGCCAGTGTCCTGCTCCATTCTCCACTTGAGACATGCAACTGTGGTTTGCCTCCTATTGGGCACTCTGCTTTGCTTCTATCCGTCTGCCACTTGGACCTTTCTTTGCTGGATCCTTCCCACCTGCCATGTGAATGTCCCTCTTCCCTGGAGTCCCAATTGTTGAGGGACATGGAGCTTCTGCACCCGGTGCCTGACGTGGGCCTCCCGTCTCAGCTCACCAGTGCAGGGCTGGGCCACCTCGTTCTCCTATCGCCCATCTTCATACCTGACACCAGCAGTAGTGCTCCATAAATGCTAGGAACAGAATGAGCATGAGACTCGAGCTCCTGGCTTGTCTCTAATGCTCAGGTGCCTGGCAAACTGTAGGAGGTTAGCATGTGGATGTTTCACTCTCCCTTGACCAGGGACCTCGGCCACGGCTTCAGTGGGGCCCTGCAGGTTGCCTTCACATCTGTACTCCAGCCCCAGCCCCCATTTAGATCCCCTGTTCTCTCAGGTTTTGGAACAGGGGATTGAAAGGGTCAGAGGTGGGAAGGAGACAGATGAGAGCAGAGGAAACAGGCTGTTTTTTTCCCCCAAATCTACATTTGGGAAAGCAAGAAGATGGAGGGACAGGGATAGGCAGAAGAGAGGAGGAGATGGCTCACACCATGCAGGCAGCCTTCTCCAGAATGGAAGAGCACTTACAAGGGAGCAAGGATTTGGCTCCTTGCCCTCATTTCTGCTGGAGCAACTGCTTTTCCTGCCCCTTGGGGGTGGGGTACAGGGCAGGCACTGGCCAAAGGTCCCGTGCTGCTCCCTTGGGCACAGCCCCACCCATCCAGGACCCTGGCCAGCCCAGGAGGCTCCTGGCCACAAGGATGCTTGAGGCACCAGGACTTGTGCAAACAGGTATTGGCCTCCCAGGGCCCTGGCCCTCTAGCTTTGTGGGGAAGGACAGATGATAGGTTTGCTGCCTGGGTGGCCCTATAGAGGCTTTCTCACACAAAGGCATTAACTAACGCTTTGGCTCTGCTCGCGCCTGGACAGAGCACGGTGCAGCTCTCTCGTTTCTTGAGGCTGAGCTAATCCCTCCCCAGGAAGCAGCAAGCAAACCATGGAATCTGCAGGGGCTCAGCTGCAGCATCTGTAAAAATGGGGACAGCAGTGCTCTCAGAATTGCTTCGAGGGTCAGAGGACTGAAAGGGACTGAAGGAGGCTTGGGGCAGCTCAGCAACGGTGGGCTTGTGAGTCTATGTGGGACCCTGGAAGGATGGCTGGGAAATGCTGGTGCTCCAGTCCCACTACCCTGAGAGTACTGGGTGCTTTGCTGCGTTTTTCGGAGGGAAATGGCATTCAGATTCTGGAGGGTCCATGTATGTGCTGGATGAACCAGCTCCGCCCCAGTGTTCCAGACTCATTCCTCCTGAGGACCTTTGCCTGGCATGGGCTGTCCACTGACTTTGCACATGTGGCTCCTTCTGGCTACTTAGGTCTCACCTCACGTGACTACTTCAGTTCACTCTGACCCCCTCGCATCTACTTGTTGCATCATCTTACTTTAATTCGCCGCATAGTTCTGCACAGGCCAGAGCAGGGAACTTATCTATCCTGTTTACCAATGCATCTCGGCTATTATCATGGGGACCACGGCAGCTCAACGGGGATTTGTTGAGAGAAAAAAAATGAGATAATAAAACCTGAACAAAGTGGCAGCAGTGGAAATGGACTAAAGCAGTATCAAGGAGGTAGACTCTTGGCCACCCATAGGAACAGGGTGTAAGCACCTCTGGTTCCTTGTTCGGGTGACTGATGAGTGGAGGGAGCTGTCGCTGAGCCTAAAGTCAGGGATGGACAAAGGGGCCTTGCTCAGCCTGTGCCTTTCTTCTCTAGAGCACTTTGGGTAACACCTGTGTGCCCGACCCCAAGGTGGTTGTTGAGGAGCAGGTGACATCCCAGGCAGCATGGCCGAATCATTAAGGGAGTGTGGAGGGGTGACTGAGTCACTGCCTCTCCCTTGTCCAGTAACTGCTGTGTCACCTTTGGACTGCTCCCCCTTTTCACTTTGAAATGAAAACAGAGTCACTGGACCTCCCTGGGAAAATCTAGGAGCACCCACTTCCCAGTGACTGTGTAACTGTAGGGTTAAAACAGCGCTGGTGCTGGGTGATAGCATCTGAAGAGCACAGAAGGTCAAAAACAATTGCAGGGTGAAGGAGTGGCACAGGAATCCCTCCTGGTTAATAATGCCACCAGCTGCATTTGGGACAGCTGCAGGCACCTGGGGGAGTGGGGGTCCGGAGGCTCTCCCAAGCCGGTGGCAGGGCCAGAAAGCTGAGCCTTGCTCACTGAATCAGCATGCATCCTCCCAGCTGGCCGCTGACTCAGGCTTGCAGAGCCGGCGATGCAGCGGGATGAGGCCCGGAACGCTCTCTGACCTGGAAGTACTGCCCTTCGGGCAGGGGCTGGAGGTCGTGGCTCTGCAGCCGGGGTGTGCACTGGTGACGGCTGCCCGGGGTGGGGGCGACAGCAGAGGCGGCCGCGCTGCGCTTGCCAGGCGCTAGCGGTTAAGCACCCTGGTCCCTTCTACCAGCCTGAGATGCGGTTCGGCGACGTCTCGTGGCCTCGGCTGGGGTAGGGGCGCCGAGCTCTGCTTCTTGAAGATCCAATAGCCGTGGGGCGAGGGGATGAGATGGGGAGGGCTTGGGGGCCCGGGTGTTGACTAGAGACTGGAGGTTCTCCTGGAGGAGGAAGGCCTCTGCATCCCCTGCTTTGGAGGGGCCGGCCAAAGCCCTCCTCGCGGGTTCTGGAAAGAGTTAAAGGAGCTCACAAAACACATGAAGGAGGGGCTGGGCACACAGTGAACGTGGCTCCTGATACGCGACTGCGAGAGTCAGGCGACCCGGGGCGCGGTGCTCGCGACAGCGCTCAGTCGGCGCCGACCTCAGGCCACGTGCCTCGGCGTTCCCAGCCCGCGGGCGCCGGGCCGGTGACGTCACGAGCGGCGCGCGGCATTATGGGGCGGGAGTGCCGAGCCGGGGGAGGGACGCCGGGACGCCATTTTCGGCGGCGGGAGCTGGGGAGCCGGCGGCGGAGCCGGCGGGGCGCGGGGTGGCGGCTGCGAGGAGGAGCCGCGGAGGACGGACAGCGCGCGCAGGCGGCCGAGGATGCTCCGGGGCGGCCGCGCCCGCGCCTCTCTCTCGTGACCGCGGCCGAGGCGGCGGGCCCCGCGCGCTCTTCTCCGCGCACGCGCCCCGAAACCTCCCGGTGCTGACAGCACGGGCGCGCGGCCCGGCGGAGCTGCCCGGTGAGTGCGGGCGGCCGGCTGGGGCCCCTCCCCGTGCCCCTTCGCGGGTCGCGGTCCTCGGGCCTCGCCCACGCCCGCGTCCCTTCCCGGCCGCTACCCCGGGCCGCGGCCCCCGTCTTCGCCCCTCCTCCGTCCGGGCCCCTTTGTGTCCCCGTCTCGCTCGGGGCCCGGCCCCGCCCCGGCATCCCGGTTGCGGCCTCTCCGGGGGCAGCTGCGGACCCCGGGCGGCGCGCGGGGAGGTGGCGGCTGGCCGGGCTGGCTTTGTCCGAATCCTCCCTCTTCCTTCCGGCCCCCGCCCTCCCCGCGGCGCCGCCCTGGGCGGACGCTCCTGTCAGGCTCGCGGGCGCCGTCGGCCGGGCGGGTCGGAAGCGTGCGCGGTCCCTCCCGGAAGGCTGCTGGGCTCGCCTACTCGCGATGCCTTTCTTTTAATAGCCAGACGCGACACGTTTCAGCGACAGCGTTCCGCCCAGGCTGGCGGTGCTCCTGCTAAACTTGCAACGGCCCCGGCCCAGGCTGTCGAATTTGGTACACCTCTTAAAAAAATTAAAGCATTCAAAAGGTAAAATTAATTCCTGGATTGGATACTTTTATAACTTAGGGGTTGTAGGTCCGGGTAATTTTGTGTTAGAATTATTGCTTATTACTGTTTTCTTATTTAAACAGCACTTCAATAATTTACATATTTAGTTCGTGTAATAGTGTTTCTAAAAAGTGTGAGGACAATAGAAAATTTGAGATGCATCATTAAACTGCTGTGTAAAAGGACAGTTGGTTCATTCTTTGCGTTAAATTAAGGCTTTTTTTTTTAATAGGGTGACTAAGCCGTTGATCAGGAAGAATCATTAGCTTAGAATACATTGTAATAGATTTGTGAAAAAAGCTTTAAAATCCCAGCGAATTCCTTAAGTCTCATGATCTTATTACAGCTCTCTCTGGGACTGGCAACCTGCCTTAGGGTAGGAAATTTGATTCATTGTTCTGTTTCCTAAGTATCTGTAAAAATAGAATGATACTAAATATTAAAAATTTCAGATTGTGTGAAAATTTTTGTGGGAGGGAGGCACTCTTAAGAGGCAGTTTCTCCAAGTCATCAAAGAATGCAACATCACGTCGCAGCGGAGCCAGGCAGCCCTGCGGTGCTATCCAGGGCTGTGGGGGGCCCACGGTGGGAACCTCAGTGCCGCCCGCTCTCACCCTCCTTGGCTTCTAAAAGCACTGTAGCAATAGTAAAGGTAGAAAAACATGCATGGGAAGCAGGACAGTGATTTATCTCCAACAAGGAGGAAGGAGGAAATGCCACTGGGGAGGGGCACATAGTATCGTAAATATTTCCTAATAAATAAAAAACTGCAGTTATTTAAAATTACACATTGACTTTTTTAGAAAATTAATACATTCTTAAGTATGTTTCGTAATGTTGAAAAATAGAAGAAAAGTAGTGTAGCTTTCCATATGGGGCTGTAAACTTTTTAAACAGTTATATAAAAAAATTAGAAAAGCCAAAATTAAATAAAATGTAGGATTTGTATAACCTGGAAATATAAATGGAATATGAGAAACCAGAACTTCATGTAATAAAGAATTGATCAGCAGTATCCTAAACAAAAGCACAAGAAAGGTTTAAGTGTCAAATTTCCGGACAGAGAATAAAAATGATTAGCATATTAAGATGATGAAAGCATGGTTTTAAATGTCTTGAGAACCACCTGAATGGCCGGTGCTGTGCTAAATAGTTGGGGATGAAGAGATAAAAGACAGTTGCTGTCCTGGGAGCTCATAGCCAGGCGGGGAGACCTGGGAAAGTGATGTGTACCACAGATAAGGTTAAATACTGCTGCACTGAGTGCCCTGAGCAGCGATGCCAGATAGGAGATGTCAAGAGGATGGTAGATGACATGCGGGTGGAGGCTGCCTGGAGATGGAGACCCTGAGATGGTGCTGCAGTAAAGGGGCATGTTGGGGAGGGGAGGCTGAGAGTAGAGATGAGATCAGGAAGGGCGTGCCTAGGGGGTTGCTTTCATCCTGAGGGCAGGAAGGATTGGAGGATTCCCAGGAGTGAGGTGACTTTTAGAGCAGAGATAGTGTGGCAGGTGCTTTGAACCAAGATGAGACCAGTTAGGGAGTCATTAACCCGCAAGTGAGGACTGAGACCTTCTGTGCTAGGGCAGTGAGAGTAAGAATGGATTCCTGTAAGAGCTGGGTTTGAGAGGGATTGCAGGGTTAGAGCGGCCTTGATTTGGGAATAGACTGGGGTAAAGGTGGAGTTTCAGGCTGGGCACAACGAAAGCCGGACCGGGTCACTCCTGTTAGGGGATTTGCCGAAGTCCTAAAGAAGCACCCCTCCCTTCCATCTCTTCCTCACTCTCCTCCTCAGACCCTGACTCAGCACACCCAGGCCCATCCTGAGCCTGCTCTTCTGCGAATCAGTGTGTCCTCACTTCCCATTTGCCCCTAATCACTTCTCACTATCTACTATACTATATGATTTTACTTAATTATTTCTTATTAAGTTTATTGTCTGTCTCCTCCATTTAAGTCTGTAATCTCCAGGAGGGCATTTTATAAGCCCTTAGTGTTTGTTTATTGAAGGAATGCGTCTAGAATTACTTACTTGTCTCTCACTTGGGTCATTCGCTTGCTGATGACAACCCCCCAAGACAGGGAAAATGAGAGGAGGAGGAGACAGCAGATTTTTTTTTCACTTCTTATTTTATTTTATTTATTTATTTTTTAATATAATTTATTTTGGTATCATTAATCTACAATTACATGTGCAATATTATGGTTATTAAACTACCCCTTCATCAGGTCCCCCCCACCAACCCCATTACAGTCACTGAGACGGCAGGTTTTGTTTTGGAGAGGTTAAATCCGAAGTGCTTGTGGGATGGCCAAGTGGATTAGTGGGCAATTGGAAAATCAGATGTGGAGCTCAGGGTAAACATTTAGGCTGAGAATAAAGATTTGAGAGACCTTATCATATTGTGGAAAGCCGGTGGCGGCATCCATAGTTAACTTTTCAGGGCTTCTGACACTTGGTAGGAACTGTGGAGTGGCCCTAAATGTAGGAGGACGAGCCCTGGGAAGTAGAAGAGGAAGAGGTCAGTACTGAATTGGCTAAGAGGTCAAGAAAGATTTGGACAGAAAAATCTATTAGGTTTGACTTCTAGAGGATTGTTAGTGATCTTTTAAATTTTTCCTGAGAATATTACCTCCTAAAGTAAGAGGGCTAATTCAGAGATGACCAGCATTCTTCTCCCAAGGCATCCTTGTGTCATTCTGCCCTGTAGTCTTGTCTTCTGGTTTATGTACTTAGATCAGAAATAAATAATTTTATTTTTGTCTTGACTAATTTTTGGAGGAAGGTGAAAGCAGTTTGGTTTTTAAATATGCTTGGTATGTTGTACGTATCTAAAATATAAAGCAGATAAGTGACTATCAATAGAACAAGCATTTTAAGCTGAGTTAAGCGTGTGTGTAAAGTAGAAGTTTTTCCCTTGGCTCTAAAATATCCTAGTTACCTCAGTTTAAACCTTAGATTGTTCTCTGACTTTGATTGTGTAACATGGAAATTTATGTCCCAGCCTTTCTGAAGTTCACTATACTACTACTAAAACTGAGAAAAGTGAAGTTAGCCCCATACCAAATAAAATGTGCTGTAATCACCTCCCTTCCACTGTGGAGGACATCTAGGGTCAGAGAGGGCAAGTCACATAGACTGGAGTCACAGCTGTGAAGTCAGCCTTTGAACTCAAGTCTCTCTGCACCTTTCAACCTCTGAGCCTCCTCGCCGCTGTGGACCATGATGATGCTAAGCTCAGGGCTCCCGTCGCCTTCACTTGGGAAGGCCTTGTCCTAGTTCTTCCATTTCGAAAGCCTAGGCAATGCATTGCGGCCGTGGTGTTTCTTTGCCATTGCTGTCAGATGTGTGATTTGGTCACCATACCGGCATTGTGGTATCTGTGTCCTTCACAGAGCCTGGGTGTGGAGTAGCTGGGCTGCAAAAGTTGACTGAGTCTTCATTTTTTACGGTGAATACAGGTAGTGTGTTTTCTCTTACATTTACTTATCCTGCCTGTTTAAAATAGGTTTGTATTATTGACCAAATGGGGGAAATGTTAATTGATATCCTTTTTAAATTGTGGTAAAAAAACACAGAATTTACCGTCTTTACCATTTTTAAACAAAGTTTAGTAGTCTTAATACATTCACATTGTTGTGTAGCAGATTTCTACAGAACTTTTTATCTTGGAAAACTAAAACTCCATATCCTTAAATAGCAACTTTCTATTGCCCCTCTCCCCCAAGCTCCTGGCAGCCACCATTCATCTTTGTTCCTGTGAATTTGACTACTTTAGATATGCCTCATGTAAGTGGAATCATACACTGTTTTGTCTTTCTGTGACTGGCTTAATTTCACTTGGCCTAATGTCCTCCAGATTCATCCGTAATTTCTATTCTTTTTAACTTAAAATACCATTAAGTTCTAAAGCTTTCTTAGTTTGTGTAGGGAAAATAAATGGAAACTCTTTGGCCAGGAGTCTTACCTGACCTTGGTCTGCTTGCCCACTGCTCACGTGCAGTGCTCGCAGGTGCAGGCTTGCACACGTGTGGGCAGTGAGTTGTTACTGACTCTATAAGATCTCCACCCAGTGCTCTGGGGCTGAGAGGCAGCAGAGAGGCCCAGAGGCAGAGCTCGGCTTGCTGCTGGCCGACTGCCCCGGAGGTGGATGGGAAGCTAGTGCTTGAGCTGCCTCTGGGAGAATAAAGCTGGGTATAAACCCTTTTACCCCAAGAACATTCTGTTGTCGTTTTTTTTGTTTGGTCTCATCGAATCCAGAGTGAACTTGCCTGGGCCAGAAACCCTCAGGTGAGACAGTATGACATTTATTAGTTTCCTCTTTACTGTGTAACAAATTACTACAAATTTAGTGGCTTAAGAAAATACCTCAGTTTCTGTGGGTGAGGGCTCCAGCATGGGTTGGCTGGATCCTCTGCTCTTGGCTCATGTGGCTGCAATCGTGTGTTGAGCTGTAGTTCTCTAAGAGCTCAGGGTTCTCTTGCAAGTTCTTGTGGTTGGAGAATTCAGTTCTTTTGGTTGTAGGACTGAAGTCTTGGTTTCCTTGTTGTCAGCTGGGGGATTTCTTAACTCCTGGAGGTGGCCTGCATTCCTTTCCTCCTGTCCTCCATCTTTAAAGCTAGGCTTGTAGAACCTCACAAACCCTGAATTGTCCTCACACTTTAAGTCTGTGACTTCCCTTCCCTCTGACCTCTAGACCCAGGCTTAAAGGTCTCATGTGATTAGGTCAGGCCCGTAAGTATAATCTCCCTATTTTAAGGTCAACTGATTTGGGACATTAACTATATTTGCAAAATCCCTTTACAGTAGGACCTGGATTAGTATTTGATTGAATAACTGGGACAAGGTGTGTGTACACCAGAAGCCTGAAAATTTGGCAGAGAAGGGGCATCTTAATCTGCCTACCTCATCTCAGTTACATTGTGTTCTCAAAACAAAACCATTCCTAATCATCTTTCAGTTGACATACGTTGACAGTTTCTGACTACGTACACTGTTAAATGTTAGGAAATTCTGCTTTCTTAAAAAAATTGAGATATAATTTACATGCAGTGAAATGCTAAGATTTTAAATGTACTGTTTGTTTTGTTTTAATGAATGTATATGAAGTTCCCCCCTGTTCCCTGCCAATCTAATCATTCCTCACCAACACTGATATGATTTCTGTAACCGTAGGTTAGTTCTATATAGTTCTGTTCTAGAATTTCATATAAATGTGAATGTACACTATATATTTTTTTGCACCCAGTTTCTTTCGTGCAGCATACCATTTTTGAAATTCATCCCTGTTGCATGTGTCAGTGATTGTTCATTTCTGTTCTGAGTGGTGGTCTGTTGTGTGGATCTACCACAGATTAGCCCTTATCCTTTGGATGCACATCTGGGGGTGCCACTCATTCTTGTACAAGACTCTGTGGGCATATGTCACCATTTCTTTTGGATGAATGCCTAGGAGTGGAATTGCTCATGGGACAGATGTATAATTAATTTTAAGGAAACTTCCAGTTTTCCAAAGTGGCTGTACATTTTGCACTCCACCAGCAGTGTGTGAGTGTTCTGCTTACTCCATGAGGTGACATGCCCCCTTCCGGGATGGACCATTCGGTATCTTGTCAGCTTCATCTCCGCTGTTAAGTGGATGTGTGGCATCATGTGGGTTTAGTGAGCATTTCCTTGATGACTAATGATAAGCATTTCTTCATGTGTTGGCCTTTTGTCTACCTGCTTTTGTGAAGTATCTGTTCAAGTTTTTAGACCATTTAAAACGTCTTTTTAATTGAGTGTAGGAGTTCTTTACATATTTGGGCACAAGTCTTTTGCCAGGTATATGTGTTGCGAGTATTTTTTCACAATCTGGGGCTTAACTGTTTTTGGCTGTCTTTTAATAATCAGTAGTTCTACATTTTGATGAACTCTATCAATTTTTTATTTTTTTTTATAGTCCTCTTTTCTGTTGTCTTCTGTTTTTAAATCACTTAAAAAAATGTATGCTCTTTTGGGGAAACTCATGATATAGAAAGATGTAAAGGTGTGAGTTGTCTCATCCCATTTCCCGTCTCCCAAGATAACTGATTTTTTTAAAGTATTTTAATAGCCTTTCTTTAGGTAGGAAAGAAAATTATTTACATATGTTACTATAAAATTCCTTACATGTGTTATTGATACACATTTAAGTACATAAACTCAGTCTTAGGATATTATATTAATTTGCTGACATTTTTCATTTTAAAGTGAAAATGCTTTTTTACCACAGAATGAATATTCTCTATATTTATATCTTTTGCCCCAGAACTCTCATAGCACCCTGTGATGTATTCTCGTAGCCACACTGTCCAGTGAGGCTGTTTTTCCTTTCTGCTTTCTCAGCTGAGTTCTTGTATTAGAGACATCTGCATCACTGGGCCTACTCATCCTTGTTGTACGAAAAAGCATGTCCTATGTTTTCATGTAGTCCCCTTCCCTCTAGTTTCTCATGCTTAAAATTTGCATCTGAAGAGGCAGCCTATTGGTCCCATGGCAAATTAAATGACCTCAGTGCAGAGTTGAAGAATTCTGAGCAGGTCTGTAAGGAATGAAATCCAGAGTCTGACTGCCTTCATTTCTCTGTTTCTGCAAGGGCATCTGCAGTAGAATTGCCCGAGAGACAAATACATGCTTTTGTTTTATCCAGTGTTTTATGTTTTAAGATGGAAATAGTTTAAGACAAGGTGCTGTAATTATGGGGTCTTTAATTTAAAATATTTCGGTTTATAGATTTTGTGATTTTTAGGCCAGCACAATTCAGCATAGTTCATTCTTGTGACTCAAGTTCAGAAGATGAGATCAAAGGATTAGAGCTACCATTTGCAACAACATGGATGGAGCTAGAGGGTATTAATGCTCAGTGAAATAAGCCAGGAGGAGAAAGACAAGTACCAAATGATTTCCCTCATTTGTGGAGTATAACAACAAAGCAAAACTGAAGGAACAAAACAGCAGCAGACTCATAGACTCCAAGAAGGGACTAGTGGTTACCAAAGGGGAGGGGTGGGGGAGGTGGGGAGGGAGGGAGAAGGGGATTGAGGGGTATTATGTTTAGTACATGTGGTGTGGGGGGGTCATGGGAAAGACAGTGTAGCACAGAGAAGGCAAATAGTGACTCTGGCATCTTATGACACTGATGGACAGTGACTGCAATATGGGGCATGGGGGGACTCGATAATATGGGTGAATGTAGTAACTACATTGTTTTTCATGTGAAATCTTCATAAGTGTATATCAATAATGCCTTAATAAAAAAAGATAAAAGGATTAGATTAGATTATAGGAAGATCAGATCAGGAGGTACAATGGTACAAGTAGAAAATGAGTTGAAAATTTTCCATTTTTAATGGCTTTCTGGCAAGCTCTGGAATTGTATCTTTCAGCTACCTCTGTCAGTGCACCACCCAGAGATGAAGTTTCTGATCAGGAGGTACCTGAGGGAACACATCCTTCCCTGAGTAGCATATAGTGACTCTTAATTGAGAAAAGGTAGGCAATGTATAGCAGGATAAAATATATTTATTATTATTATATGGTGATATATTTGGAAAAATAAAGTAGCTCACTGTTAAAATACAAATTACAAAGGAAAACTTACTTTTGTGTTTTTATCTAAAATGTCATGGTTTGAAAAACATTGTGACCCTCCAGGAGACCTTTTTTGGATTTCGTTCAAATATGAGCCTTAAGTTTGTTATGTAAGCTGGGGAGTGACCCCCTCCTCCCTAGTGCTTACCTGTCTCCTGCCCCTACAGAAACAAAAACTGAACAGCCCCTGAAAATTCAAGAATTAGTGTTTTGTTTTACCTCTTTTCAAATAAGTTGTATTCCCACTTTGACTCTGCACTATTTAAATTTTGTTGTGAAATTTCAGAGCCAAAAAAAAGTACACTTTTATTTTTTATAATACCATTGGTTACGTTTTAGTCACAACAGGAAAGTTGTATTTGGAAATTTGTAAGTCAATTGAAGAGGGCCTGAAATTTTTTTTTTCAAAGGAGAGCATAGGATAAAAAGATTGAGAAATGAAGCTTTCTGTGACTTCCTTGACATAGCAAAAGTACATTAGGTCCCAAAGTGGGGCTTTTTTTTTTTATCTGTATCATTTAATTTTTACAAAATTCTGGATGTATCTTTCCGAAATATTCACATATGAAAAAAATTGTAGAATTGTGTAGTCGTCTGATTCCAGGACATTTTGATCACCCCAAAAAGAAAACCTACCCATGAGCAGTCACTGTCCACCTCCTCTCCCTGGCCCTTGGCAACCACTAATCCACTTTCTGTATGGACACATTTCATATAACCGAAATTATGCAATATGTGCCCTTAGTTTGTCTGGCTTTGTTCAGTTAGAATAGTATTATCTGTGTTGTAGCATGTATCAATATTTTATTCCTTTTTATAGCCAAATCCATTGTATGGATATACTCCATTTATGTTAATCAGCTGATGGCCATTTGGGTGGTTTCCACATTTGGCTGTTAATGATCAATGCCAAACTCCTGGTGTACAGGTTTTACATTTGTCCAGCATGTTATTTTTTGGGCTGTTTGTGTGCAAGTGTTTATGTAGACATGTTTTCAGTTTTCTTGGGTATATACCCAGGAGTGGAACTGATGAGACATTCATTTAATTTCCTAAGTTTTGGCACTTGTATCATTTAATTCACAATACACTCTGCAGTCTTAAGCCCTAAAATACTGAATGTCTTATTCTGTTTGTGCTGCTATAACAAAATACCATAAACTGGGCTTAAAAACAACAGGAATTTATTTCTCACTGTTCTGGAGGCTGGGAAGTACAAGGTCGTGGCACCCATGCAGGTCTGGTAAGGTCCCCTTTTTGGGTCATAGGTGGTTGCGTTTCTTTGTGTCCTCCTGTTGTGGAAGGGGGCGGGCTCTATAGGGAACTTATAAATCAGGAGGATTCCGCCTTCATGACTTAAGCACCTCCCTAAGGCCCCACCTCCTAAGCCCATGACCTGGGGGTTAGGCATTGTTGTATGAATTTGGTGAGGAGGTGCCATAAACATTCAGACTGAATATTTATTTTCCTTAATACAGCTTTGGTTGTTATCTCCAGGCTCATTAGAGCCTCTGCCCTCTACTCATTTCTCCCTTACATCAGAGTCCTCTCTGTGCCCTGTGCTCATCAGGGCTTATGATTATATGGACAGAGATGGGCCATGGGTCTGGCAGGCTGCCAGAGTTTCCCACTGGTTTCTCAGATATCTCGTGGAAAAACGTCCCAAATGTGATGTTCTGCCAATCTTTGCAAGGTAAAAATCTCTGTGTTTTCTTTTCATCTTATTTTTCTTTTTCTCTTACCCTTTGCTGTGATCATAGGAACTACGTTTCACAGCCAAGAGCTGTCAGAATAATTCACATTTCTTTCATGGCTATCCTTCACCCTGCATCCAGTTTCTTCTACCACATTTCTTTTTTTAAAAATTGAGATATAGGTCATATAAGACTTAACCATTTTAAAGTGCACAATTTATTATTTTGGTATATTTGTTCTTTTGTGTAATCCCCACCACTAATCTAATTCCACATATTCCCTTCTGAGTTTGTGAGAAAGGAGTGCTTTTTACTCTAGAATACCTTGTTCTGTGATCATTGTTTCAGTGCTGATGCAAGCAAACCATGCCATGACTTACAATTTTTATGTAGAGAAGTTGGTTTTTAAAATACAAAACCAGTATTTGGATTAAATTCACTTCAAAATATTTTCCACCTCAGCTACTTCAAACTAGTTACAAACAGTATGATCTTCAACTCCCAAGGAGTTACATGGATGACCTTGGGTTTGATTAGAAACATTGAAAAATACACAGCACTACCTGGGTCTGTCTGTGTGGTCTAGGGAAATGCTTGCTGAGTTTGAGGTGATGTGTTGACTACCCACTCTACCAGAGTTCACCTGCAGTTAAAGTGTAGTTACTTAGTGTATTCCTCTTGTTAACTAATTTTTTTGAATCATCCCTTTGGGATAATTTCTGCAGTATAAGTCTTTAGCTTCTTGAAAGTTTCACAGAAGAGATTAATAAAGCTCTAATTCCAGAAGCCACTAGCATAAATCATGCTTTTTCCTCTGTCAGGTTGACTGTTCAGAAGTTGTAAAGTGCATGGCATCACCCAAGCGAGCGGCACTCCGTGGCCCTTCACCGATAGCACCTGTCTTCCCACACTCTAGAGAGCCAGTCTGAGTGTGAGTAACGCTCAGTGGCATAAGAATGAATTAGGGCTGAGGAAAACTAGGTATTTTTTTTTTAAGCTCAAGCTTATCAAGAGTCTGAAGAACTCGTTTCAACATGTACCTACATCCTCAGACCCATACACATAGGTGCATTGGAACATAATCATTTGTGTTCTTCACAAAGTACTCAGGACTTTGGCAAGAAAAGTCACAAGTCTGTATAAATGCCTCTTGTCATACCAATTTTTTAATTTAAAGCTCTCAAAAAGAATGGGAGATACTGACTTTGGCAATGAGTTTTGGATGAGAGCACTTCTGACACTCACAGGGAATTATAATGGTGTTCTTTCTGGGTTTTAAATTCCTCTTATCCATTGATGACATTTTGTTTGTCATATACTAGATTCTGCCTATCCTCACATTAATTTATTATTGAGTCCGTTTTTGTTTGTTTTGTTGTAAACTTTCTTCACCACTGTGAGCTTTTTACTCCCCCACATCAGAATTCCGCATGGTAAATCCAGGGGACCAAGACGGTGTTCTTTACTTCTCTGGCTTTTGCTTTCGTTGTCAATTTTTGAGAGAGGGGAAAGGTTGTGGTAAAGTTTGTAAGACTATTGAAAATTGTATCACCTGTTAATTAGTAGGATGTTTGATTGTTTTATGTATATAATCTCATTGTGTGTTGCAAAGGGAGTATAAGTATATGAAATGATCAGGTAGTAGAGATGGGAGGGAAACAAGGTCATTAGATGAAAATTGATCATCTGATACGATATTCTGTCTGTGTGATCTAGAGGATTCCTTAAAGAGTGCCAGCAGAGTCTAGTTCTGGTTTAATTGTTTCATGAAATATTCAGTGTACTCAGCATTTCTATTCTTGTCTCTGTATTAGTCTATTTTTACTGTGGCAGAAGCTTCAAATCTTTCCTTAATTTGAGGGTTTAAGAAGTTCTTGCCTGTGACCCCAGACAGCCCAGATGGGTTATTAGGGTGTTTTCTTGGTGAGGTGGGGAAGCACCAGGTGTGTGTGCATGTGCATGTGAGGCCCCTGACCCGGCACACTGGACTGAGCAGAGAGAGCTTGGCTCTGGCTCCTGTTTTGGGGACGGTGGGCTCAAGTTGCTGCAGCTGTCTGTCTCCTCTATTGTAAATGGGAATTCCAGTCAGCTAAACTGCCTAAAGACTTGTTTTGTTCTTATAAAATATAAACATGTACGGAAATGCTCCAAATACTAAGTTGCCAGGAAGGTGTGAATTCTTTTTTTTAATTTTGGTATCATTAATGTACATTTACAAGAGTAACATGCTTACTACACTCTTCCCATGATCGATTCCCCACCACATACCCCATTACCGTCACTGTCATTCAGCATAGTAAGATGCCATAGAGTCACTACTTGTCTTTTCCGTGCTGTACTGCCTTCCCCGTGTCCCCCCTCACTACCCTACATTACGTGTGCTAATCGTAATGCCCCTTTTTCCCCCTTCTCCCTCCCTTCCCATCCATCCTCCCCAGTCCCTTTCCCTTTGGAAACTGCTAGTCCATTCTTGGATTCTGTGAGTCTGCTGCTGTTTTGTTCTTTCAGTTTTTGCTTTGTTCTTATACTGCACATATGAGTGAAATCATTTGATAATTGTCTTTCTCCGCCTGGCTTATTTCACTCAGCATAATACCTTTTGGCTCCATCCATGTTGTTGCAAATGGTAGGATTTGTTTCTTTCTTGTGGCTGAATAATATTCCTTGTGTATAATACCATCTCTTCTTTATCCATTCATCTACCAATAGACACTTAGGTTGCTTCCATTTCTTGGCTATTGTAAATAGTGCTGCGATAAACATAGGGGTGCATGTGTCTTTTTGAAACTGGGCTGCTGCATTCTTAGGGTGAATTCCTAGGAGTGGAAGTCCAGGGTCAAATGGTATTTCTATTTTTAGTTTTTTGAGGACCTCCATACTGCTTTCCACAATGGTTGAACTCATTTACATTCCCACCAGACCAGCAGCGTAGGAGGGTTCCCCTTTCCTCACATCCTCGCCAACATTTGTTGTTGTTTGTGTTTTGGATGTTGGCCATCCTTACTAGTGTGAGGTGATATCTCATTGTGGTTCTAATTTGCATTTCTCTGATGATTAGCGATGTGGAGCATCTTTTCATGTGCCTGTTGGCCATCTGAATTTCTTCTTTGGGGAAGTGTCTGTTCAGCTCCTCTGCTCATTTTTTAATTGGTTTATTTGCATTTTGTTTGTTGAGGTGCGTGAGCTCTTTACATAATTTGGATGTCAACCCCTTATCGGATATGTCATTTATGAATATATTCTCCCATACTGTAGGATGTCTTTTTGTTCTACTGATGGTATCCTTTGCTGTACAGAAGTTTTAGTTTGATATAGTCCCATTTGTTCATGTTTGCTTTTGTTTCCCTTTCCCGGGGAGATATGTTCATGAAGAAGTTGCTCACGTTTATGTTCAAGAGATTTTTGCCTATATTTTTTTCTAAGAGTTTTATGGTTTCATGACTTATATTCAGGTCTTTGATCCATTTTGAGTTTACTTTTGTGTATGGGGTTAGACAGTAATCCAGTTTCATTCTCTTATATGTAGCTATCCAGTTTTGCCAACACCAGCTGTTAAAGAGGCTGTCATTTCCCCATTGTATATCCATGGCTTCTTCTTTATCATATATTAATTGACCATATATGCATGGGTTTATATCTGGGCTCTCTATTCTGTTCCACTGGTCTGTGGGTCTGTTCTTGTGCCAGTACCGAATTGTCTTGATTACTGTGGCTTTGTGGTAGAGCTTGAAGTCAGGGAGCGTAATTCCCCCCACTTTATTCTCCCTTCTCAGGATTGCTTTGGCTATTTGGGGTCTATTGTGGTTCCATATGAATTTTAGAACTATTTTCTCTAGCTCGTTGAAGAATGCTGTAGGTATTTTGATAAGGATTGCATTGAATCTGTAGATTGCTTTAGGCAGGATGGCCATTTTGACAATATTTACTTCTCCTAGCCAAGAGCATGGGATGAATTTCCATTTATTAGTGTCCTCTTTAATTTCTCTTAAGAGTGTCTTGTAGTTTTCAGGGTAGAGTTCTTTCACTTCCTTGGTTAGGTTTATTCCTGGGTATTTTCCATTTGTTCATTTTTTATTTGGTTTCCCTTGCCTGAGGAGATGCATTCAGGAAAAAGTTGCTCATGTTTATATTCAAGAGATTTTTGCCTATCTTTTTTTTTTCTTCTAAGAGTTTTATGGTTTCATGACTTACATTCAGGTCTTTGATCCATTTTGAGTTGACTTTTGTGTATGGGGTTAGACAGTAGTCCAGTTTCATTCTCTTACATGTAGCTGTCCAGTTTTGCCAACACCAGTTGTTGAAGAGGCTGTCATTTCCCCGTTGTATATCCATGGCTCCTTTATCATGTATTAATTGACCATATATGGTTGGGTTTATATCTGGGCTCTCTAGTCTGTTCCATTGGTCTGTGGGTCTGTTCTTGTGCCAGAACCAAATTGTCTTGATTACTGTGGCTTTGTAGTAGAGCTTGAAGTTGGGAAATGAGTTCCTCCCTGCTTTTTTCTTCCTTGTCAGGATTGCTTTGGCTATTCGGGGTCTTTTGTGGTTCCATATGAATTTTAGAACTATTTGCTCTAGTTCATTGAAGAGTGCTGTTGATATTTTGATAAGGATTGCATTGAATCTGTAGATTGCTTTAGGTAGGATGGCCATTTTGACAATATTAATTCTTCCTATCCATGAGCATGGGATATGTTTCCATTTATTGGTATGTTCTTTAATTTTTCTCATGAGTGTCTTGTAGTTTTCAGAGTACAGGTCTTTCACTTCCTTGGTTAGGTTTATTCCTAGGTATTTTATTCTTTTTGGTGCAATTGTGAATGGAATTGTTTTCGTGATTTCTCTTTCTGCTAGTTCATCATTAGTGTATAGGAATGCAACAGATTTCTGTGTATTAATTTTGTATCCTGCAACTTTGCTGAATTCAGATATTAGATCTAGTAGTTTTGGACTGGATTTTTTAGGGTTCTTTATGTCATGTCATCTGCAAAGAGGGACCATTTAACTTCTTTCTTGCCAATCTGGATGCCTTTTCTTTCTTTGTATTGTCTGATTGCTGTGGCGAGGACCTCCAGAAGTATGTTGAATAAAAGTGGGGAGAGTGGACATCCTTGTCTTGTTCCCGATTTTAAAGGAAAGGCTTTCAGCTTCTTGCTGTTAAGTATCATGTTGGCTGTGGGTTTGTCATATATGGCCTTTATTATGTTGAGGTATGTGCCCTCTATACCCATTTTGTTGAGAGTTTTTATCATGAATGGATGTTGAATTCTGTCGAATGCTTTTTCAGCATCTGTGGTGATGCTCATGTGGTTTTTGTCCTTCCTTTTGTTGATGGATTTTCGAATGTTGTACCATCCTTGCATCCCTAGAATAAATCCTACTTGATCATGATGGATGATCTTTTTGATGTATTTTTTTTAATATAATTTATTTTATTATCATTAATTTACAATTACATGTGCAATATTACGATTATTAAACTACCCCTTCATCAGGTCCCCCGCACCAACCCCATTACAGTCACTGTCCATCAGCGTAGTGAGATGCTATAGAATCACTACTTGTCTTCTCTGAGTTGTACTGCCCTCCCCGTGCCCCCCCAACATTACATCTGCTAATCGTAATGCCCCTTTTTCCCTCTTATCCCTCCCTTCCCGCCCATTTTCCCCAGTCCCTTTCCCTTTGGTAACTATTAGTCCGTTCTTGGGTTCTGTGAGTCTGCTGCTGTTTTGTTCCTTCAGTTTTTTTCTTTGTTCTTATACTCCACATATGAGTGAAATCATTTGATACTTGTCTTTTTCGGCTTGGCTTATTTCACTGAGCATAATACCCTCTAGCTCCATCCATGTTGTTGCAAATGGTAGGATTTGTTTTCTTCTTATGGCTGAATAATATTCCATTGTGTATATGTACCACATCTTCTTTATCCATTCATCTACTGATGGACACTTAGGTTGCTTCCATTTCTTGGCTATTGTAAATAGTGCTGCAATAAACATAGGGGTGCATCTGTCCTTTTCAAATTGGGCTGCTGCATTCTTAGGGTAAATTCCTAGGAGTGGAATTCCTGGGTCAAATGGTATTTCTATTTTGAGTTGTTTGAGGAACCTCCATACTGCTTTCCACAATGGTTGAACTAATTTGCAGTCCCACCAGCAGTGTAGGAGGGTTCCCTTTTCTCCACATCCTCGCCAACATTTGTTGTTGTTTGTGTTTTGGATGTTGGCCATCCTCACTGGTGTGAGGTGATATCTCATTGTGGTTTTAATCTGCATTTCTCTGATGATTAGCGATGTGGAGCATCTTTTCATGTGCCTGTTGGCCATCTGAATTTCTTCTTTGGAGAAGTGTCTATTCATGTCCTCTGCCCATTTCTTAATTGGATTATTTGCTTTCTGTTTGTTAAGGTGCATGAGTTCTTTATATATTTTGGATGTCAACCCTTTATCAGATACGTTTTTTATGAATATATTCTCCCATACTGTAGGATGTCTTTTTGTTCTACTGATGGTGTCCTTTGCTGTACAGAAGCTTTTCAGCTTGATATAGTCCCACTTGTTCATTTTTGCTTTTGTTTCCCTTGCCCGGGGAGATATGTTCATGAAGAAGTTGCTCATGTTTATGTCCAAGAGATTTTTGCCTATGTTTTTTTCTAAGAGTTTTATGGTTTCATGACTTACATTCAAGTCTTTGATCCACCTTGAGTTTACCTTTGTGTATGGGGCTAGACAGTAGTCCAGTTTCATTCTCTTACATGTAGCTGTCCAGTTTTTCCAACACCAGCTGCTGAAGAGGCTGTCATCTCCCCATTGTATATCCAAGGCTCCTTTATCAAATATTAATTGACTGTATATGTTTGGGTTAATGTTTGGATTTTCTATTCTGTTCCACTGGTCTGTGGGTCTGTTTTTGTGCCAATACCAAATTGTCTTGATTACTGTGGCTTTGTAGTAGAGCTTGAAGTCAGGAGTGTAATTCCCCTGTTTTATTCCTCCTTCTCAGGATTGATTTGGCTATTCGGGGTCTTTTGTGGTTCCATATGAATTTTAGAATTATTTGTTCCAGTTCATTGAAGAAAGCTGTTGGTAGTTTGATAGGGATTGCATTGAATCTGTAGATTGCTTTAGGTAGTGTAGCCATTTTGACAATATTTATTCTTCCTAGCCAAGAGCATGGGATGCATTTCCATTTGTTAGTGTCCTCTTTAATTTCTCTTAGGAGTGTCTTGTAGTTTTCAGAGTACAGGTCTTTCACTTCCTTCATTAGGTTTATTCCTAGGTATTTTATTCTTTTTGATGCAATTGTGAATGGAATTGTTTTTCTGATTTCTCTTTCTGTTAGTTCATCATTAGTGTATAGGAAAGCAACAGTTTTCTGTATGTTAATTTTGTATCCTTCCACTTTGCTGAATTCAGATATTAGTTCTAGTAGTTTTGGAATGGAATCTTTAGGGTTTTTTATGTAGAGTATCATGTCATCTGCAAGTAGTGACAATTTGGCTGCTTCTTTACCAATCTGGATGCCTTGTATGTCTTTGTTTTGTCTGATTGCTGTGGCTAGGACCTCCAGTACTATGTTGAATAACTGTGGAGAGAGTGGGCATCCTTGTCTTGTTCCTGATCTTAGATGTAAAGCTTTCAGCATCTCGCCGTTAAGTATGATGTTAGCTGTGGGTTTGTCATATATAGCCTTTATGATGTTGAGGTACTTGCGCTCTATACCCATTTTGTTGAGAGTTTTAATCAGGAACGGATGCTGAATTTTGTCAAATGCTTTTTCAGCATCTATGGAAATGATCATGTGGTTTTTGTTCTTCTTTTTGTTGATGTGGTGGATGATGTTGATGGATTTTCGAATGTTGTACCATCCTTGCATCCCTGGGATGAATCCCACTTGATCATGGTGTATCCTCTTGATGTATTTTTGAATTCGATTTGCTAATATTTTGTTGAGTATTTTTGCATGTATGTTCATCAGGGATATTGGTCTGTAATTTTTTTTTTTTTGGTGGTTTCCTTGCCTTGTTTTGGTATTAGAGTGATGCTGGCCTCCTAGAATGTATTTGGGAGTATTCTCTTCTACTTTTTAGAAAACTAGGGAGGATGGGTATTAGGTCTTCACTAAATGTTTGGTAAAATTCAGCAGTGAAGCATCTGGTCTAGTGGTTTTCTTCTTCGCTAGTTTTTTGCATACCAGTTCAATTTCCTTGCTGGTAATTGGTCTATTCAGATTTTCTGTTTCTTCCTTGGTCAGCCTTGGAAGGTTGTATTTTTCTAGAAAGTTGTCCATTTCTTTTATGTTATGCAGTTTGTTACCATGTAATTTTTCATGGTATTCTCTCATAACTCTGTATATCTGTGGTGTCTGTAGTGATTTTTCCTTTTTCATTTCTGATTCTGTTTATGTGTGTAGACTCTCTTCTTTTTTTGATAAGTCTGGCTAGGGGTTTATCTATTTTGTTTATTTTCTTCAAGGACCAGCTCCTGCTTTCATCAATTCCTCCTATTTTTTTATTCTTTTCTATTTTTTTTATTTCTGCTCTAATCTTTATTTCCCTCCTTCTTTTGAGTTTGGGTCTCATTTGTTTTTCTTTTTCTAGTTTCATTAATTGTGCATTTAGACTGTTCATTTGGGATTGTTCTTCTTTGCTGAGGTAGGCCTGTATTGCAATATACTTTCCTCTTAGCATGGCCTTTGCTGTGTCCCACAGATTTTGTGGTGTTGAATTATTGTTTTCATTTGTCTCCATATATTGCTTGATCTATGTTTTTATTTGGTCATTGATCCCATTGATTATTTAGGATCATGTTATCAAGCCTCCATGTGTTTGTGGGCTTTTTCGTTTTCTTTGTGTAGTTTATTTCTAATTTCATACTTTTTTGATCTGAGAATCTAGTTGGTACATTTTCAATCTTTTTGAACTTTACTAAGGCTCTTTTTGTGGCCTAGTATATGATCTATTCTTGAAAATGTTCCATGTGCAGCTGACAAGAATGTGTATTCTGCTGCTTTTGGGTGTGTAGAGTTCTGTAGATATCTGTTAGGTCCATCTATTCTAATACATTGTTCAGTGCCTCTCTCTCCTTCCTTATTTTCTGTCTCATTGATCTGTCCTTTGGAGTGAGTGGAGTGTTGAAGTCTCCTAAAATGAATGCATTGCATTCTATTTCCCGCTTCAATTCTGTTAGTATTTGTTTCATATATGTAGGTGATCCTGTGTTGGATGCATAGATATTTATAATAGTTATATCCTCTTGTTGGACTGACCCTTTTATCATTATGTAATGTTCTTCTTTGTCTCTTGTGACTTTCTTTGTTTTGAAGTCTATTTTGTCGGATACAAGTACGGCCACCCCTGCTTTTTTCTCCCTATTAGTTGCATAAAATATCTTTTTCCATCCCTTTACTTTCAGTCTGTGTATGTATTTGGGTTTAAAGTGAGTCTCTTGTAGGCAGCATATAGATGGTCTTGTTTTTTTATCCATTCAGTGACTCTGTGTCTTTTGACTGGTGCCTTCAGACCATTTACATTTAGGGTGATTATCGATAGGTGTGTACTTATTGCCATTGCAGGCTTTAGATTTGTGCCTACCAAAGGTTCTTGGGTAATTCCCTTGCTGTGTAACAGTCTAATTTAACTCACTTAGGATGCTGTTACAAACACAACCTAATGGTTCTTTTTTTTTCCCTCCTTTTTCTTCTTCCTCCATTCTTTATATATTAGGTATCATATTCTGTACTCTTTTCTATCCCTTGATTGACTTTGTGGGTAGTTGATTTGATTTTGCATATATTTAGTAATTAATTGTTATAGTTTCTTTGCCGTGGTTTTATTGCCCCTGGTGAGAGCTGTTTAACCTTAAGAATACTTCCATCTATAGCAGTCCATCCAAAATGCACTGTAGAGGTTGTTTTTGGGAGGTAAATTATCTCAGGTTTTGCTTATCTGAAAATTGTTTAATCCCTCCTTCAAATTTAAATGATAATCTTTCTGGGTAGAGTATTCTTGGTTCAATGCCATTCTGCCTCATTGAATTAAATATAGCATGCTCCCTTCTGTCCAGTAAGGTTTCTGTTGAGAAATCTAATGATAGCCTGGTGGGTTTCCCTTTGTAGATGATCTTTTTTCTCTGTCTAGCTGCTTTTAAAAGTCTGTCCTTATCCTTGATCTTTCCCATTTTAATTATTATGTGTCTTGATGTCTTCCTTGGGTCTCTGTGTTGGGAGATCTGTGCATCTCCATGGCCTGAGAGACTACCTCCTTCCCCAGATTTGGGCAGTTTTCAGCAATTACCTCCTCAATGACACTTTCTATTCCTTTACCTCTCTCTTCTTTTTCTGGTACCCCTATAATAGGAATATTGTTCTGTTTGGATTGGTCACACAGTTCTCTCAATATTCTTTTATTCTTAGAGATCCTTTTTTCTCTCTCTGCCTCATCTTCTTTGTATTCCTCTAGTCTAATTTCTGTTCCATTTACTGACTCTTCTACTACATCTAATAATCTGCTTTTAAATCCCTCCATTGTATGTTTCATTTCTGATATGGAATTTCTTAATGATTGCATCTCTGTCCTAAATTCATCCCTGAGTTCTTGAATATTTTTCTGTAGCTCCATGAGTATTTTTATGATTTTTATTTTGAAATCTCTTTCAGGAATATTGGTGAGTTCAGTTTCATTTGGCTCTTTTTCTGGTATTGGTGAGATTTTTGTTTGAACCAGGTCCCTTTGACATTGCATATTTGTATGTGGTGCCTCTAGTGCCCAGAAGCTCTAGTCTGTGTTGCTGCTCAACCCGTAGAGTGATGTCGGGGGTCGCAGTGGAGTGGTGCTGGTGCCTGGGGGAGGAAAGAGCTGTTTCCTGCTTCCCGGCTGCAGTGCCTGTCTGCACTGTCAGAACCAGTGGGCTGAGCACAGAAGTGTAAGCCTCTGTGTTTTGCATTTTTGGGTGCCATAGCTGGGGCCTCCCTCGGCTGGGCTGACGCCAGGGCAGGTCCTGCCGGTTTGTGGGCCAGTGCCAGCAGGCCAGGAGGAAGGCACAGCAGGCTGAAAATCACAGTGGGCGTCTTCTGATCTGAATATCCAGCCAGGGGAATGGAGCATCTGAAGCTCCTGAAAGTTCCCAACCTGATGGGCAGAGCCTGCCGAGACCACCTTGTCCACCTATCGCTTCTCCCACGCAGCAAACTCCATGCAAATCCTGCCCCTTTAGTAGCCCTCTCGCTGCTAGGAAGCCTGTCAGACTGACGCCGTTCTTTTGTCCCAGAGCAGCCAGATGTGGATTCCTGTCCTCCACAAACAGCTGGAATCTCAGTCTTTCCAAGTATTCTGACTGTCTTAGCTTTCCAACCCCAGTGATCACCACAGCACCATGCAATGTAGGTTTGTGCTCTCAAAGCAGATCTCCAGGGCTGGGTGTTCAGCATTCCTAGATTTCCACCCCCTTCCCCCTCCATTTCTCTTCCTCCCATTGGTGGGCTGGGGTGGGGGAATGGTTTGGGTCCCGCTGGATCAAGGCTTTGGTACGTAACCCTGTTTCGTGAAGTCTGCTCTGTTCTCCATGTGTATGCAGTCTGGTGCAGCCTTCTTTCCTGTTGTTCTTTTAGGGTTAGTTGTATTAACTCTATTTTCGTATTATATGTGGTTTTGGGAGGAGTTCTCGGTCTCACCTCTCACACTGCCATCTTGAATCCCCTCTTATTTTTATTTTTTAAAACATTGTTTTGGTAAAAATCCACCCTTAGGCCTAGAACAGTGTCTGGCATGGAGTTGGGGCTCAGTAAGTATTTACTGAGTGAACAGCTGTTACTGCCTTTGGCTGGTTGCATCTTTCACTTCCTTTCAGAGGCGAAGGCCTGGATGCCAGTGTTGTACAGGCCAGGTTGTGGTTGAGGGGTGGGTCCTCCAGTGTCCCCTGTGTTGCTCACTTCTTGCTGTCCTCCTATCAGGCTTCTGTGGACATAGCGGCCACACTTCTCAGGGTCGAGCCTCACCTCATACTGCATGGTCTGTCAGTGTTCATTGTCCCTAGCAGGTGTGAATGTGTGACTCTGAAGATGGCTCTTTTACTCACTGTTGTGTTAGAGTTTGAAAAAAAACTCACTCCTGCATAAAGGCCAAATTATGTTAAAGGACAAGTTAGAAGGACAATTTTAGTATGTATCCGAGTTATTTTCTATGTTGCCTATTACCTCTCCTTGGATTACTTGAAAGTAGAGGTAAATCAACAATATGCAAATGAATGTTTTGTCTGGTGTGTCTGTTGTACCTGAATAATGGTTAGTGATGTGTCTGTATGCTAGTTATTGTTGCTAGTCTTCCCTTTTCAGCTGTGGTCAAGGTTCAGATCCTTACCTCAACCAGTATTATGAGGAATTCATGACATGAAAAAAAAGGTGGTGCACTTGCCTAGTCCATCTTGTTTCAAGCTTGAGCATGTAGGGATTTAGTTTCTATCTTAATCAAGGGCTTATTTTTGGCTTCCCATGTTTCCAAATGGCAGGTTGGCCCCTTTAAAGGATAACATTGTACCTCTTCACTCTGCCCTCTTGGGATAGTGTGTAAGAGAACATGTCTCTTTTTACTGCTTTCCCAGTGGCATTTTAAAAAGAAATGAAAGTTTTATTTTTAGGTTACAAAATGTTACAGGCAGAATTTAGTTGGGAGTCTGAATGTGGAGATGATATGGGTTCTCATCAGTTCCCAGTTTATGACCTCACATTGTGGTTGTTGGAGTGAATGAATGAAGTAAATCCTTGGACCTGCGAATCATGTATATTTAAAATATATGTCAAAACTGTCCTGGGTTGGTTGGCAGAACTGAGCCAGGGGAACCATGGGATCTGCTGGTTTTTCATCAGATTGCCCAGAGGACCAGGAGTGCTTCTTTGTGCAGGCAATTTGAAAATAAAGTTCTAGAGAAGCAGAGCTATTTCAGGAGGATGATGAACTTCTGTGTATCTGAAGGGTGGGGCAGCCAATGCTCTTCTGTACAGAGCCGCCAGTGATTCTAACAATGGGGGTGGGAGGACAGGAGCGCCATGTGTCAGCTGGCTGTGGCTTCCTGTCCCCAGAAGCAGGGCTGACTTCACTTGATCATCCCAGCAATCATTTGGTTCCTTTTCATTCAGCTTTCTATAGACCAGGAATCTGGTAAGAAACTGAGTTCTTTGGGGATCAATATTTACTGACTTGAGCTAACTGCCACTGGTAAAGCAATCTTCACTATGAAAAAACAAAATCTGTTATTGCTTCCAAAATTGCAAAGATTGAGTCACTGCTCTAAAATAATGGAGACAAAAATAGTTTTAAAATGAAAATTAAAAGCTTTAAAAGGATTATTTTTGTCTTTATTATTTTTAGGTAGTGACTCTTAAAATTTGCAGATATGGAACAAAATTTATTGGACTTGAATCCTGGGACTTGAAACTTAGTAGGCCATAAGAGTTTTGCTTGTTGAGCAGTTGGAATTAAGAGGTTTGACCCTAAAAAGGGCTTTTCACATTTTAAGAGCTTGATTCAAATGTTAGATTTGTCACTTTCTACGCTGGAGACTATGCCCTGAGCATTGAGTTCTTTTGCTTTCACAGTGCAAATGTGTGGGACTTTGAAGTGCTTTTTGGAAATAAAAGCATAGTAACCAATTTGCGGTGATAAATTAGAATAACCTGGGGGCAGATGTCTTGTGTGTCACTTGGAGGGGAAGAGAGAAGGCAGTAGTTTTGAGCCTGTACCATGTGTTCAATGCCACTTGACTTGCAGGGAGATTGAGGCTCTAAGAGGCCACATGGCAAGTGAGAGAAAGAAAAATGATTGGGCTCAGATGCGCTGGTTTGCAAGCTGCTCATCTGTTCAGTGAGCACACACTGAATTCACGGCTGTAGAGCGGCAGGCATGGTCCTGATTGGCTCACTCTCGCACTGAGTCGCCTTGAGGCATATACTGAGTAGGAGCCGGAAGATGGTCTGAGGGACAGTGTGATTTACAGGCTGACAAAGTATGATAGTGGCGTTGACCGTGACCCCAATATTTACCTTTTAGAAACTAACGTAACTTCTACCATAACCCTTTGACCTGGGAGCCTGGGTACCTTTGAGCTCTTCACTGTGATGGGCTGCAAAATGATGCACCCTCAAGAATGTGTTTAGTTTCTACATCGAACTTCAGAAGTTTCTTATTGTAAGTAAACACCAGTCTTTTCTTTAATTTTTCGGCCATTTTATTCATAGAACACTCATTACTTTCACCTATATGCATATAAACTTTTGCCTAAATTTTCTTTTAGTTTCTTGTGTGTTTTTTAAAAAGTTTAATTCTTTAACCAATGTGGAATTTATTTAGTGTGTGGAGTGTAGGTGTGCAACTCCACTTTTTCTAAATAGCCAGTTGTGTTAGCACCGCTTTTATATAACCCACCTTTGGTTACAATGACTCAGTCTAGAAGTGAGACAGACACTGAGCAATATAGACATACTGCAGTGGTGTGCTCCCTTCTGAAGAAGTGGCATGCATAGTGCATAGTTATACTCACACCATAGTTATAGTTACATGGTGGTGGCTTGGGTGGGGGAGATGGAAACTCAGATCGAGGAGTGCCTGAGGGCAGTGTGAGCTGCATGAGCATGGCAGGTGGAAGCTTTGGAGAGCGCCGTGCCAGTGACACAGTATTTAAAATGTTAGCTTGTGGATGAGATGGTAAATACACTTTGTGTTCATTTTAGAGGTAAGAAGTTGCCTCAGTGGGTAGTAGTTGCAATGGAACAGCTTTCTAGCTAAATATTGGAGCCGTCTAGAAGGAAGTAGTGAGGCTGTGTAATAGGAAGTGTATCTGCAGACCTTGAGCAGTTTCATTTATCAGGGATGTTCCTGACTCCTGCATTGATTGGTTGTCCAGTGGCTCCTGTGTCTGTCAGCCACCATGCATTGCACTGCACCTGCGCTCTGCCATGAACAGCCTGGTAAGGGAGCTCGGCTTGCCACAGAGACCCAGGCATCCTGGAACCAGCCTGGGGGTGATGGTCCATGGCAGAGCCAGACTCTGCGCCTGATCGCAGGGCATTCAGTCCATGCTTTCCATAGCACCGTCATCTCATCTCTCAAGAGAGCTGAGTGTCCGACAACAGCATTTGGATTCTCATTCATTTTAAGAGTAAGCTTAAAAAGAAAAACAAGTACCTTAAGCTGCACTTTTGTGTGTGTGCATCCAGATGACACTGGTGCCCACGAGTCCTGTCATGGTTAAGGCTTTACAGATGTGTGAGCACAGAGCACACTGTCACAGCTTCTGTTACATTTTCCTCAGGAAATTAAAATGCGATTTCTTTAAATGTATTGACTTGTTCTTTAAATGCACTTAACTGAGGCATTTCCCTTAATGAGCCTGTCTCATTTAGCTGTGATTTCCCCCCCCCCCACCCTATGTACCTACCTTTTATGGATTTTCCACTCCTATTTAAACCCTCTGCCCCTCCCCCTTTTTTCTTTTTAACATACACAAAGCTGCCCTTCCCTTCTTTTCAGCCACCACGGGCCCTGCAGAGGCATGCCACTGAGCACCTTTGCATCTGGGCGGGATCCAGTCTTACATAGCTGTAACTGAGTGCCCATTCAGGCTTCGAGCTTTTTTTCCCAGAGGTGGTTTGAGTAATGAAGTTTCTGTCATTTCTTATTAGGTCTAGAAACTTTCCTTAGCATCCCCCTCAGTTTGATTGGAAAAGCTTGAAAAGTTGCTGGCGAGGTGTTTGGCTTTCTGAGCAGAGGCCGAGTCTGGGGAAGGGAGGGCAGTGTATCTGTAATGCATTGTTTCCTTGCACTGTCTCCTGGCCTCGCCCCGGCCCTTCGTCCCCAGCAGCAGGCTCTGGCGTTCAGAGAGCAGGTGGCCTATGGCCACACTCCCTCTCCCCCTCCTTCTCGCCCCTGGGAGCCGCACTCCCAGCGTGGACCTGCAGCCTGAGGCCACTGCTCATGGCGGGCTTCCACGCCTCTGTCTGGGTGCTTGTTGCTGCATCTGCTGGCAGTGCCCTCACACTCCCTTCTGGAGAAGGTGCTCATTTGAGAAGACTGGCTTACCGTGGGGGGTTCGTTTCTTCCCTGTGACTGGCCTCCCCAGGCCAGCCAGCTAAAGCAGAAGTACCTGCTGCCACCATCCGCGCTGTACTCCTCTCGCACAGTCCTGTTGCCATACCTTTAGCTCTTGGTGCATGCGTTTGTTTAGCTTGTCTTCTACTGTCCTGCATGTTCCTGAGGGAGAGGCCATGTCAGTCTGTATATTCCGATACATGAATAGTTCAGGGCCCCGCTCTCAGTATGTTCTAGTAAAATCCTTATATTGCCTAGTTTGAGAAAGAAAAAAATAAATGTTGCGTCATTTGGAAAAAATATATACTTTGCTGCCAAAAGTGGAGAAGACAGCCTCCATTTTCATTTTCCTCTTTCTTTGGGGTCCCTCTTCTGGAGACGCCCCCTGTTCATGTGGAGCAACCTTCGGCTGTGCTCAGGGCTGTACTTGAACCTAGAGGTACTGTTCTGTTCATTGGAAGCGGGTCCTAAACTGTCCATTCACTCAGCAAATATGTTTTAGCATCACTGTGTGACAGACAGGCTGGGACTGTAGTGCTGCTCTGAGCAGGCGAGGTGAGGTTTCGGCTTTTCTGGAGTTGTAGTGGAGGTGCCGAGCCGTAAGTTAAACACACAGCACATCTAATAACACAGACTGTCAGAGTGTCTGCCTGTATTCTTGTGGTGTTTTCTGGGCTCTTGGCAGCATGGAGGTGGATCTCTCAATATCCTACAGACAGCTTCTAATTTCAACAGGAATTTAGTCTTCATGGCTATGCAAAAAAAAACAGTTTTCCAGTGTGAAACTGGAGGTGCAGAGACTTGGAGCCTTCCTTCCCAGGTCCTGGACTGCAGTCTGTAGCTGCTCTCGGCACCACTTTCCCTCAGCCAGCATCTGTCAGCAGCTGGGGTGGGAGCTGTCCTGGAGACTGTGGACTCAGTGGGGTACAAGATAAAGCCCTTGCCTTTTAAATTGCACTTATACTTAGGGGGTAGAAGACAGTATGTGCAGACAAATAAGATTTCAGGAGTGGTAAGTGCTCTGAAGGAAATCACTCTGACTTCCACACCTGCTTGTCACTTTCCTGGATAATCCTGAAGGCTTTCTTAGTGATCACAGTTTGTGGCTTTTTTAAAGTTTACTTGCCATCGCTGTTTTGCTGATATTGTCTGTCTGCCCCTCTCCCCTGTCCTCTTTTTTTCTCACTGTAGTATTTTAGATCCAGTTCCTGACACTGTAGACTTCATCCTGCTGGCATTGCAGGGGCAGGCTTAGCCCTCGTCTTCCTTGAGTCTTTGGCACTAATCATCCTGCTTATGCCATTCTTAGTGTATTTCAGACGGACCCAGTGCTTCGCCTGCCACTCTGATTGGTCCATGCTCCTTTGCTGGCTTTCTTTCTTCTTCCAGCTGTGACCACTTCTCAAGGCTTTGTCTGGTAAATATGTGACCAAGAGTTTATTGTCCTTTCTGCATTTTATTAAGGAAAAAAAAGGCTTGCAAATATTCAGAGAAAATTTTGTTCACTGAGGCAGTGTTTTAGAAATGCCATTTGGATGTTTTATTTCTTTTACTCTTTGGCGTTAATTTCAATTGCTATCATTTCTTCCATACAAAAGAATTCAGACATAAGCAGAAATGTAATTAAATTGGTCTGCAAAGGAAAAATAGAAATAGTGCAGAAGATAATATTTCAAGGTAATCACAAATACACATACATACTTATTATCTATAAAAATGCAATTTAAAAGTCTTTATACATGTATTTTATTAAAAATGTAACAAACCTATGATGAGATGTGTAATTATTTTTCCTTTTTCCATTCTAGAATGTATGACAACATGTCCACAATGGTGTACATAAAGGAAGACAAGTTGGAGAAGCTTACACAGGATGAAATTATTTCTAAGACAAAGCAAGTAATTCAGGGGCTGGAAGCTCTGAAGAACGAGCATAATTCCATTTTACAAAGTTTACTTGAGACACTGAAGTGTTTGAAGAAAGATGATGAAAGTAATCTGGTGGAAGAGAAATCAAACATGATCCGAAAGTCACTGGAAATGTTGGAGCTCGGCCTGAGTGAGGCACAGGTATAAGTGAGATTGTCTCAGACATGAACCTGAACTTGGCGGCCTGGGAACTTCATCTGAAATGTGCAGTTTGATACTAAGATACTTAGAGAGTAACAGAGATCGACTTCGATGTGGGTTATGCACATGATGGTTGATTTGGCATGTCTAAACTTTAAAAAGCAGAGCCGAAATAGATTCTCTGTGTGTCACAAAAGCAGTGGCTTAAACAGAGACGTGTGTAAAACAAATGCCAAGGCAGGCTCTCCCGCAGGTTCTGTGCTGCATGGTCGTCAGACTTACCCAGACCCCTGCCACCTGCTGCACACCGCCCCAGGCAGCCTGTCTCGTGGACTAGGACAGCTCCCGCTCTGGGATGGGGCGGGACAGGAAGGGCATGCTTCCTGTCTTCCTTAAACTTGTGCCCAACACTGTGCTTATGATTCATTGGCCAGAACTTGGTTCCACGGCCACACCTAGTTGTGAAGGAGACGGGAATGTTGTCTTGCCCATTAGAGTTCCAGGTTCTTTAGCCTAAGAAGAAGGAGAATGGATATTGGTAATAGTCTCTGTAAAATACCAAGGCAAGACGGCTTCATTTATTTGACTACACCTTGGTTTCTGTCATAATAGCATAGGAAAAAATTGGAAACATCTAGGTGTCTCTACCCTTCTGATAACTCTTTGGCTCTGTCAACATATTTTGGGTAAAATTAAATATGCTAGAAAATTGGCTGCTTCTTTCTCTTTGCTTTTTCTTCTTGTGTAGTGAATGAATAAAACAGAAGTGGGGCTGCTGGGTTATGAACTGCTGTTTTCATAGCAGAAATCATACTATACTAAAGTGGTTGGCCACACCCTGATGATAGAGTTCTTCATCCTAGTCATGTACAGACTCTAATTGTAGGACTTTAACTTTGGTTATTATGAATCTATTTTGCAAGTTCTGTTGTTGAAAGGCACTCTGACTTCCTTTTTTAGTTTGGCAGATATTAGGGCTAGAAAAAGCCCCACCTTCTGGAGTTACAGGTTTTAAGCCTAGGAGGGTAATAAAAAGGGAGGGCAGGTACATGGTCTAAAGAGAGATTTAAGTCAGCTTTTGTCCCCAACTCTTTCTGCTCTTTACCCTCCCAGGAACTTGCTGTGGCCTTAGGCAGGTCTTTCTCTGAAGTTAGTTGGGGCATCACAGGCTGAGCCCTGGGGCAGCCATGGGTTTTCATGACAAGGATGGACCTAAGCTTATGAATGAATGTATCGGTGTATTCTGTCTCGTGGTCTGAGTCACAAAGATTTCCTTCCTTACCTTGGAGCACTGAAGATTTGTCGATCTGCCTATCCGCAGCGCAACCTCCAGTCTCTCACAGAGTGACCTGAATGCTATACATACGCGTGTGTGTGCACATGCTTTCCTAATGTAGAAAGGGTCTTTGAGAGATGACATTGGAGCCTTCTAGGTAGAAAGTAGAAAAGCACAGTTTCATTAGAAGAGTAGCTGTGTGGTCATTGCTAGTCCATTTTTACATGTGGTCAAACAAAAAAAAATTTTTTTTGGTATCATTAATATACAATTACATGAGCAACATTGTGGTTACTAGATTCCCCCCATTATCAAGTCCCCACCACACACCTCATTACAGTCACTGTCCGTCAGCGTAGTAAGATGCTGTAGAGTAAAGATTGTATGTTTTTTTGTAGGGGTTCTGAGTATGTGATATTCTTCCTTATGCCTTTATCCTGCTTTATCATACAGCCTGTGGTTGGAGGGTGAAAGCAGAGGGAAATGGCAGGTGGTAACTCGGTGTACTCTGGGGTACAGCTGCAGGTGTGAGCTCTCGCACTTCACCCACAGAGCAGTTGGAGATCGGAGGTGGGATCCATCGGGCAGAACACTGGCGTGCTCTGAGTTCTCCGTCTGTCTAGGTCATGATGGCTTTATCCAATCACCTGAATGCTGTTGAGTCAGAGAAACAGAAACTGCGTGCGCAGGTTCGTCGGCTGTGCCAGGAGAATCAGTGGCTGCGGGATGAATTGGCCAACACGCAGCAGAAATTACAGAAGAGTGAGCAGTCTGTGGCTCAACTGGAGGAAGAAAAGAAGCATCTGGAGTTCATGAATCAGTTAAAGAAATACGATGATGACATTTCCCCGTCCGTAAGTGGGGCTGTGAAAGTGCAGGGTTGGCAGTTACCTCGTTACTGTTGAGGGGTGACTGCAGTAACGCTTTCAGTATTCCCCTCTCCTGGCGATGGCCTTTAGCAAGACCGAGGGTATGGGTCTTGTGATGGAACTGTCCCTGGGCAAGTTATACAGGTTCTCTTCACATTATTTTCATATACTTTGTAAATCTAGGCACTATGCAGAGAAGCACTATTAACCTTCAGTGAGGTCTGTTCCAGCCTGATCTCTCCTGAACATCCTCACCCATTGCAGGCTGGCTTTGGTGCCCACACATGGCTGCACTTCGCCTTCATGTCAGCAGTGGCCCCAGCCAGTCATCTGTGACCCACACTCGGGGCTAATTCTCTAGGTGGTGGTGGTGTGGATCTTGACTTTCTCTTTGAACATCTCTTCCTTGCCCGCGGACACCACCTGCTCCCCTGCTGCCTCGGTCATGCCTCCGTCTGGGCCTCTCTTGCCAACTTCCCTTGTGGTTTGCTGGAACGATAGTGTTCCTCAAGGGTCTTGGCCTTTTCCTTTTTCTGTTGGCTCTCTTTGGATGTTCATCCCAGTCTTGATTATTTTTCATCCATTTATTTCTGATTCAGTTAGCTTTTAAAAAATAACCTTTTTTATTTTGGAATACTTTTTGATTTCATAAAAAATTTGAAAACATAGCAAAGAGAAAACCCATATATCCTTCACCCAGTTTCCCCTAATGTTGTATCTCATATCTCATATATGTCTTAGTCAACTCATGCCATTGGCTGCGTGGCTTAAAAAAGCAGACATTGTTTTTCAAGGTTCTGGAGGCTGGAAGTCTAAGATCGAGGGGTCAGCATGGTGGAGTTCATGGTGCCGGCCTTCTTCCTGGTTGGGTGTGAGCATGCAGAGGGATGGGTGGGGGTGGGGGAGAGAGCCAGTGTCTCTTTCTCTTCATGTAAACACTAATCTCATCATGATGGGCCCACTCTCATGACCTTGTCTAACCCATATTACCTCCTAAAGGCCACACCTCCCCGTACCAGCACACTGAGTATTAGGGCTTTGGCATAAGCATTTTGGGGGGACACAAACATTCATTCCATAGCAGTACATTTGTTAAAACTCAGTAATGTAGCAATATTAATCTCTATTAACTAAACCACAGCCTCTATTTGTATTTCACCAGTTCTTCCACTAGTGTCTCTTTTCTGTTTTAGGATCTGATCCAGGGTTCAACATTGCATTTTGAGCTAATATTTTTTTAATGCTTACATGGTGGTAGGTATGTTCATTACAATGTCCATATACCAGTGAGCTCCACATTTGTTTCTTGAATCTGAGCCCCACCCTAGGACTGTGGGAACAGTCTTGTGTGTTGCACATGGGCAGCACACCTGCACTTACCCTGCGTCTTGGCTCGAGGCTGCTGTAGCAGAACAGCCCAGGATGGGGGCTTAAACAACAGACACTTGTTTTCTTACAGTTAGTTCTGAGTTCAGGGCGCCAGCAGAGTTGGTTTCTGGTGAGGATTCTCTTCCTAGCTTGTAGACAGCTGCCTTCTTGCTGTGTCCTCACATGGTGGGGTGGGAGTAGAGAGAGAGGGTGAGCTAGCTCTCTGGTGTCTCTTCTTAATAATAAGGCACTAATCCCATCCTGAGGGCCTCACCCTTACGACCCCATCTAAACCTCATACCATCACACTAGCCATTAGGGCTTCAACGTAGAAATCCGTGTGTGTGTGTGTGTGTGTGTCTGGGGGACACAATCAGTCCATAGCACCCTGTTTTATTAGGCTCCATTGTATTTCTCCCCTGCAACTCTGGGTCAAGAGCAGCTAAATGTTTTGATTGAAAGGACATACTGCTGCAGGCTACTGTGGGAACCCATTTGGAGATGCTCACGTGGCCAGTGATTTACCTAGAATACTGGGTGAAGTTAAGCAGGGGACAGCTGGTCTCACAGAATCTGAGAATTACAAAACTTTTTATATTGAAAAAATGTCTAGCTTGGGGAAGAGATACAATGAGTTAACTAACTGCCGTCCCTTTCCAGCTGTAAATAGGAGTGGTGGTTGCTTTTGAACATGTTAAGAGTAGGTGGCATGCTTCGTGCTACGTTGCCTCTAAGGCTGCTGGATACATTTCCCGAGCATGAGGACATTCCCTATCGCATTGAGGGCCAGGCCTGTTCAGGAAATAGAATTCCACCTACTCTGCAGCCCATATTCCACTTTTGCTAATTGTGTGAACATCCTTCGTGGCATTTCTCTTATTGCAGTTCAGGACCCAGACTAGGATCACGTGCTTCACATAGTTGTCATGTCCCTTTAGTCATCTTTCACCTGGAGCAGGTCCTTTCCAAAGAAAGAAAAAAAGTCTTTTTCTTGCATGACACTGATATTTTTGAAAGATACAGGCAAGTTACTGTGTAGATCAACCCTCAGTTTGGGTTCTAATGTTCCTTTCTGAGTGCATTTAGACTGTGCATCCCACACAGGAATATTAAAAGTGATGTTATGTGCTTCTCAGATTAACCCTTCCAGAGGCAAATGACATTCGTCTGTCCCAGGGCGATGCTGACTTCTCATTTGGTCCAACTGTCATCTGTTTTCTCCATTGTGGAGTCACTGTTTTTACCCCTGCACTAAAAAGCCATTTGTGGGAAGACACTGGGTCACAGACTTTTAAAGCTGGGAAGTTTCAAAATGCTCGAGTCCTGTGGTGGAGGTGGTGGTCAGAGAAAGTTCTGTGGTGTTCAGAGACGCACCATTTTAATTTGTTTTTCTGTATTTGGGTTCCAAGTAAAATGTATTTCAGGTTAAGGGCTTCTGTGCTGTATTTGAACTTCTCAGATCACAGATGGAGTATCTGAGGCCTAGAAAGGCCGTTGTGCTCTATTTTGTCGCCCCCTAGGCTGCATTTAGTGTTTCGAGTTCTAGTCTAGCAAGCGTTTTATTCTTTACGAAATTGGTGCATAAGCCAAATTGTGGATAGTTCTATATTTTATCCTAAAAACAGACCATCTTTTCTAAGGTTTTTAATTAAAATGAAATTTATGTCAAAGATTTCTGGTACAGAATTGATAGTACTCATAGGACTAAAATTGTCATGGGTTGGTTTTGTAGGAGGACAAAGACACTGATTCCACCAAAGAACCTCTGGATGACCTTTTCCCAAACGATGACGACGAGCCTGGTCAAGGAAGTAAGTAGGGGGCGGGGGGAGGGCGGGATGCCAGCACACAAGCCAGAGGCAGTTTGTCCTCTGGTGCAGCTGCCATAGCCAGTGGGCATCGTGCATGCAGCCTGTCTTAAAGGAAGGAGCCCGGCTGCACCCAGGCTGCCCTGGGTTTCCCAAGGGTAATTCCCTAAGGTTCTTGCAGGGGTATAGTCACCACCAGTCGGCCACTAAGAGGTGGGGCTGCATGCAGTCCAGGCGGACCGTGGGTTCCCGCTGGGTGGAAGAGACCGACCAGCCCCCCGTGCGCACTGACAAGTCACTGATGCCCCCGGCTTGCCAGGGGGTGTGGGGCAGGTGTCCGCAGTGTGTGGGCCGCACGTCGGCGACGCCGCAGGGCCTGAGGTGCCGCTCTTTCCGCAGTTCAGCAGCAGCATAGCAGTGCCGCAGCAGCCGCCCAGCAGGGTGGCTACGAGATCCCTGCGCGGCTGCGCACCCTGCACAACCTGGTCATCCAGTACGCCTCGCAGGGGCGCTACGAGGTGGCCGTGCCCCTCTGCAAGCAGGCCCTGGAGGACCTGGAGAAGACGTCTGGCCGCGACCACCCGGATGTGGCCACCATGCTGAACATCCTGGCCTTGGTGTACAGGCTAGTAGTCCTCTCTTCACGCCCGGCAACTCCGCCCAGCCTGCGCTCGGGATGTGTTTGCACCCGCCTGCTCTAGCTACTCTCCTAGCTTCATTGCCCACTTTTCCTCAAAATGTTTAGCGAGCTCTGTAGCAAAATGTCACCGTGCAGAGCAGTGCTGCCTAGACCGCAGCTCAGTCTCTAGGGTGGCCCGCAGGCACCCTCCACCCTGGCCAAACAGCTCTCCTGATCTTTTTCATGAAGACTATACCGGGCTTCTTTCGTCCAGAGTAGCCTCTTGCGTCCCTGGGGCCTTGTCAGCGCCCTTCCCGGGAGGCCCCTGCCTCTGCCCAGCGGCGACCCCAGAGCCCCTCTCCCTGCTGCTCTGCAGCACCTCTCACTGTGGCTGGCATCGGGGTTATTTGAATTCTGTTCTGTTTTCTCCCAGAATGTTGGTTCCTTGAAGTGGAGGACCAAGTAGTCTTTGTGTCTCTGTTTGGGTTCCTCTAACTTGTTTCCTGAGAAGCTCTTGGTATACCTGTTGAGTGGAATTAAATAGTTTGTCCTTATGGCGTTGGGAAGTGATATTTTGGAGCCCTTTGTCTGAACTCACCTGAAGTGGAGCCATTCTGAGTGAGTAGGGACCCGAGGAGGGAAAAATTATTCACACAGCAGGACCGGTTTGCTGGGGCCATTCCAGGTCTGTGGGGCTCAGGTAACAGCTTCAGTTTTCTTTGTTGGTTTGGTTGTTCAAAATTCAAGAAACATGTTTGAGATCCACATATATTTAAGACTTTGGGCTGGTGGTTTCTGTGAGGCCCTAAAGATGAATACATGATTGCTGTTCTAAGGGAGAAACTGGAATGTTGAATTTAAAGTCAGGAAAAGTCTGTGTGTGTCTCTGCTAAGTGGCCACTTGGCAGACAGTGTTGTTTAGGGCCCTTAACTTTTCTGAGCCTCAGTTTCCTTGTGTCTAAATGGAGGCAATTCTAATACCCGCTCACAGGGCCCAGGGGAATGGTTGTAGGGGAGGTGACACATGGTATTGCCTTGCAGACATGAAATATTCAAACAGCATCATCTAACTCTACTCCTAAAGGAACTTACAGCACTGTTTAGCAAGTAGGCTGTTTATATTCATATGTAATCACAGAAGCAGGAAGACCGTGTTTTTAGTAAAATAACACACAAGTGTTCATGGAACAGGAAGATTTCTTCCAGTCGACATGGTTAGGGCAGGATTAATGGATGGGCAGAAGCACTTTCTGGTGCCTTGAATGGCGGCCAGGATTTTAGCAAGCGGAGCTGGACAGGGGCGTTGAGTGTGTCTGGGGCAAACTCCTGAGACCGTCTGGGCAGAGCTTGATGGCACCTGGGGAGCAGCAGTGAGAGATGGTATTGGGGCTGATGGTGGTCCTATCTGGACACAGTAAAAAAGGTGCTTTGTTCTTCCTTTCTTAAGCAAATGGTGGCAAGTGATATACCACATTAAGACATTACAGTGTATTGCATTTATATTTAACAGGGCTTTTTCAGTATGCATATAGAATATCATTAGCATTTTATAGCAACTCTGTGAGCTAGGTAATACACTTTCAACATGGGCTGGCTGGCACTGGCGAGGCTGCTGCATGTCCCAGAGCCCTGCAGCCATGAACTGGTGGAGCCTGGGCTCAGGCACTGGTGTCGTTCCGTCTGGTGCCATGTGAGGCTGTGGCTGCTGTTCGGACTGCTTCACTCTGCGAGGCAACTGTTAACAGGCAGGACAGTACAGCAGCCAGGGACCTTGCCCAATTATGTGTATTGACGGAGTCTTTTCTCATATGCTAGGAAGAAACACTTTTTAATAGTTGACTTTTATTTTTTAATAGTTGAAGCTTTTTTCTGTAGTTCCAAAATCACATTAAAAAAAAACCTAGTAAGTACATCCAAAATACTTAATGTATGTTTTTCACTTTAGAGACCAGAATAAATACAAAGATGCAGCTAATCTACTGAATGATGCCTTGGCCATCCGCGAAAAAACTTTGGGCAAAGATCATCCTGCGGTTTGTATATCTGGTTCTTCTGTTTTTGTATTTTATTTTCCCTAATACATGTTTTTACCCAACTCATTTTAATATTAAACTCAACAGGGAGGTTTACACCCGCCTTTTCCCTGGAGGCACAGGTAGGAGCCCACCCACTCCATGTCGGCGAGGAGCCTCAGGGCTGGTGGCTGGCACTCTGCACCTGCCAGTGCACTGCATTCACCACTGCCTCACACGGATCACATACTGTATTTTTTTATCCTAAATCAAATTGCATGTACTTCTACAAATTTCTTTCTAAAAAATTCATATTATCTTTTTATTAAAATCTGGTCAGATTTGCATATAGATTTGTTTTGTTTGGCTTCGTGGCTTCCAGTGAAATTAAAAAAAAATCCAGCTCATGCTGTTGATGTTGATTGGTTTAATTTTAGTATTCTGAGGGTTTCTTTCTGTGATCCATCTATAGTGCATCGCTCTTTGCTTTTAACTGAAGTAATTTTCCTTCATGCAGTAAAGAGCACTTCTCTGTATGTGCAGAGTATAACTGGACGTATGGCATCTACAGTCGTTTTTCTTGGTGTCATTTACATTCCTTGTGTCCCCTCTGTATTGGTAGGTGGCAGCAACTCTGAATAACCTTGCAGTGCTTTACGGCAAAAGAGGGAAGTACAAGGAAGCCGAGCCGCTGTGCAAGAGAGCGCTGGAGATTAGAGAAAAGGTGCGGTTAGAGGGAGGGTTCTTGTTCTCTGAGATGTGGTGTTTTGTGCTTTTTAAAAACGTTTCAGTTTTAAGTTTTGAGAAATGACCACCGTGATGTATCATTATTGACCATCTACTAAAAATAACTCATTCAGTGAGCGGGTGGCCAGGTTGGCCATACCCATGGGAATGTAAGAGGAGTGGGTTGTCAGGCTGGGGTCTTGAGCCTGCATGCCCTCCCTGCTGGTGTGTCAGGAAATGACGCTGTTGAAGAAGGAACTTCTGAGGACTGGAGGTGGAAAACATGGGAGCATTTCATTTGACACCAGGGCATGTGCCTGTCAATAAGAAAAACATTAAAGTTTAAAAATAAAGTCACCAAATATGCGAATAAAGCTCAAAATATGAAATAATTATTTTCAGAACTGAAGATTAACTCAGAGCTTTAGATTTAGTCAGTGTCACAGATGTTTAATACCAGCTGCCAGAGTTTATGGGAATTAGGTATTGAGAAAATGTAACTTTCATCTCTGCGGTGCTGGGTCATAGAATGCTATAGAATACTGTAGAATGCTCTGTATTCCATGATTACAGGACTCAGGTATGTCAGGTCCATGCTGTGAATAACCAAGGGTGGTATTTCAACTTGTTATTTTTGGTGATTATTTACCAGTGATACTGAGAGGCTATCATGAATTTTGAACCATATGGCAAGGAGGGAAACTGAAAAGGGGCTCATTATCAAATTACACATGTAAACGTTTATCGTGCTGCTGTCCACATGATAGTAATGAAATAAAATCACATTTTGAGTGGAGCAGGGTTAAGATCAGGAGAACACAAAGGATCAAATTAAAGATCATGAACTGTACATGGTGATCTGCCACATTCATTCATATGTTTTTGCTCTTTCACTCATGAAGCAAATGTTTACTGAGGGCTTGGGAACCTCCTGCTTGGTTAGAGTCGGTGATTTATATGTCAGAGACACAACTCCCTACCTGGGAGCACAGTCCACTAGACAGACCTCGGGAATGCAGGGAGAGTTGGCTGCTAGGGTGGAGCTCTGGGAGAGCACAGAGCAGGGGCTCCTCCAGGTCAGGGTTTGGGGTGATTTGGGGAAGGCTTCCCACAAATCATCTTAAATAAGTGACTTTAGAGTCTCTCAGGTAGGAATACAGGAAGGGGTGAATAGACAGGATACCTCCTTGGGGACCGCAGAGGTAAAGGCACAAATTTGAGAAAATGAATCTCTTGTTCAAGTTATTTAGCATTTATTCATCTGCCTGTGTGCTAGCACCTTCCTAGGTGCTACGGTTACATCAGTCAAGAGACAGAGTTTGCACTCTGGGGGCTTACATTTAATTGGTGAGAATTGGGCAATAAAGGACTAAATAGAAAAGATCATTTTGGGGAGTGATTCTTGCCAAAAAAGAAACTAGGTGAGTTAACTGGATGGGGATGGGTTGCGAGCCCCCTTCAGTTGGCTCTGTGGAAGTCCCGTCCGAGGGGCCCAGAGGGAGGCAGTGCAGAGAGGCTGGGAGAAGAGCCCGGGCACCTGGGCATCTGGGGCCGTGAGTCAGAAGAGCCCTGAAGGTGGAGTCTGAAAAGCAGGGGTACGTAGGTAGGGGCGACTGGAAAGGACCTCTGGGTCGGAGTGTGCAGGGATATGGACACTTCCTCTGAAGGCATGTACACCTCGGGTGAGTGTGATGTAGTGGTCAGAGTCAGAAAGGGCTGGATTTAAATTTGGAGTACTCAGTATTTAGCAGTCACATTAACATAGCCTTTATAAAATCCAGTTTCCTTATCTTCAAAATGTGCATAATCTGTCATGTAGAATTATTGGAATTATGGAAGTCACAGCATGTAAAGGAAATTAGCACAGTTCCCTCCCTCCTGACCAGGGGTAAGAGCCCAGTAGGCTCTGGGTAAGCCATCTTTATCATCACAAGCATGGGAGCCATGTGAGGGTTGTAAGCCTGGATGTGAGGTGCAGGCATGTTCTTGTCCAGAAAGGCCCTGCATAGTCAGGTGGAGGGTGGGTGGGATGATTGTGAAGCAGGTAAGTGTTTCCAATACTCTGTTTTTTATTCTCAGGTCTTGGGAAAGGATCACCCCGATGTTGCCAAGCAGTTAAATAACTTGGCCTTACTGTGCCAGAACCAGGGCAAGTATGAAGAAGTAGAATATTATTATCAGAGAGCCCTTGAGATCTACCAAACAAAGCTGGGGCCCGATGACCCCAATGTGGCCAAAACGAAAAATAACCTGGTATGTTGACAGAGGTGCTACTTTATAGATGGAGCCAAGCATGCTTTCTGAGATCTGAACTGTTTCATGATTTGACATGTAGATAAGTGTATACTTCATTCTCATATGAAGAATGCTAAGGACTTTATTTTACTTTAAGGCATCCTGCTATCTGAAGCAAGGAAAATTCAAGCAAGCAGAAACACTGTACAAGGAGATTCTCACACGTGCACATGAAAGGGAGTTTGGTTCTGTAGATGGTAAGAAATATACTCCTGTTTCTAAGCAGCTACAACTGTAGGGTACAGTGAAAATAATGATTTCCAGCTTGCACATGGTTATACCCAAAGCATCACACTATTTTCAAGGTAGAATTGAATTTGAATTTAGAAACAGTTTTCCAAGTAACACTTAGAGGAGAGGATGTCATCAGCCCACTGGCTCATTAATTCACGCGTTCATCATCTGGTGAACATGCCCCACAGGACTGATCCCTCCCTGGGGCCAAGTGTCCTGTGGGGATGGGTGATGGGCCACCTGTCTCATTCTTTCCATGTTTCCCTCTCCAGAGCCCACACTTGCTTCATGCGCAACCTAGATGTACTAAACTCCAGAAAACCTCCATGGAGTCGTTAATGATTTTTAGAATCGTTCTGTAACCAGTGGTCGTCAAAGGGCTGGAAGGGACTGATAGCGTCTGCACCACCTGGGCCCCATCAGGGATGCAGGTTCACCGTCCATCCCAGGCCCTGGGTGGTCAGACTGTCTTAAAGAGCCAAGGCCTGTCTCCTTTATATTTCTTTAAAGTATTGTGCTTAATACACAGTTTTAGAGTACATATTTTATAGGATTTAAGTTGCTCAGTAAAACAGTGTTTGGGTGTTTTATATAAGGTATTTCTCTTCCTCCATCAGGTATTATGTCAGATATTCAGAATGAGGACAAATACTAGCTAGTGTGCAGGAGACCTTAGAATGCACAGGAAAAGAGATTTTGATGAATAAATATTTTCTTTTATAGAGTGTTTCTAGAAAACACTTTAGAAAGTCTTTGAAAAGGGTATTAGTTTTTTTTCTTTCTTAATAAGTGGAGCAGAACATCTCTTTTACTATCAGAATATGGTAATGCCCCATCATTCTGAAAATGGATTCTGTTTGCAGTTGTGTGGCAGGGTAGGATAGTAGCTTACCTCCCTCGAGTATAAACTCACAGTTTATAGGGAGCTTTCATATCCTCATCTAACTGCAGAGGCCTTGCGGATTTTGTAGTGATTCAAGGCCATTTCCTTAATGCCTTTTAAAAAAGATTCTACTCTTATGGAAGAGTTATTTTCTTATGATCGCTAGTTTCTTCCTGCTAAAAATTGTGGTGTGAAGTCCAGCTAATTGGGTTCTAGTTAAAAGCAGTTTTTCTATATTTGGATTTATCCTAAATACAAATGATACGACTCAAGACAGAAAGGCCTCCTTTAGGCAGGATGCAGGTGTGTCTTGTTCCTCCTTCAGCGCATGATCTTCAGCGTCCCAGGGCCTTCAGCTCCTCTGAGTGAGGCATTGGACGACTGGACCAGTTGGTGTCCGGCGATCCGGCTCTGTTCCTGTTATTGTGCTGCATCCCTCTCCCTTCTAGCAATAGAATTAGTGTAGTAGCTCTTAGCTAAAAGTGCCCTAGGTAACAGTGTTAGTAAGTTTAAATACTGTTCGCCCTTTTAAAAGCAATATTTAAAACTAGTTTCACTCTTCTCTTATGACATGACAAATAACAGTCCTAATGATAGTTACCATGTGGTAGCTTCAGTTAAGCAGTTTAAATGTGTAATCTTACTTAATTTAATTTTCTCAACAGTCCTGTGAAGTGGGTCAGGCGCTGCCCCATTTCAGGAGCTAGGACAGTGTGAACTCAGGGACTTGCCCCCAGGGTAGTAGCTGATGAAAGACGGGGCTGAGTGGGTGAGCAGCTCTCCTTCTCTGGGGCAGGTCCTCCTTTTGGGAAACTTTGAGAATTCACGCAGAGATGGGAATGTGAGGATCACCCATAACGTCATCACCCAAATACATGGTTGAATATTTTTAGTGTCTTCTTGCTGTGCCTGCTGGTTTACATAATTGAAACCATATTTTACACGCATGTTTACTGTGTATTTTCCTGAATACTTGTAGCTTAAGCATTTTTCATGTCATAAAAATATTTTCATAAATGCCCTTTTAAGTCTGTTTATCCTTCGTGGTATCAGTACATTATTGTCCAGAAACTTTAGATGAGGGTGTGTTACCATTCTCAAAAGTTCAGAAGATTTTAAAGGAATATTGATATGTGTCTTTTCTGCATTTGCTTCCTACATCTAATTACTTTTTTCTTAGACTTGTGTTTAATGTTGGGTTGCTCACGTTCTAAATACTCCCAAGACGTATGTGAGGATTCTAGCATTGAAGGTTTCATTATAGGGACTCCAGCATTTGTCGGGTGTATTTGACAGCTGCCTTGCCCGGTCCAGGTCTGTGTGGTTCTGCATCACACATGAGTGGCCGTCTCCCCTGTGCTCCTCATGGTCTGGCTGTATCTGCGTAGGCTTTCTCCTCTACTCTGAACTTCATCTGTCCCAGCTGTAAGAAGTAACATCCAAGAAGGATCAAACAAAAACAAAACCCCTGCGATCATTAAAACTTGACAACTACTCAGTGAGCTTTATTATGCTTCGATTTGATATGTTACTGTTTTCTTTCCTAGATGAAAATAAGCCCATCTGGATGCACGCTGAAGAAAGAGAAGAATGCAAAGTAAGAATAGAGTTTTGAGAGATCTTCTGAATTAGATATATTGCTCTCAGAATAATTATTCATTTGAAATCATTTGTCATAATTCAGGGAAAGCAAAAGGATGGGGCCCTCGGAGAATACGGCGGCTGGCACAAGGCCCGCAGAGTCGATGGGTATGTGTGCTGGTAAAGCCCGGGGCCGCGGGAGGCGCTGGTGCCGGCCAGGGTGACCTGGAGCTGAGCGGGCGGGTGGGGCTCCTTAGGGTGCTGAGCTTCCAGAGTCCAAGCAAAAAGCCTGTGACTTTGTACATGAGATAATTTATGTAAACAAAACTCACTGTAATATGGGTAAAATGTGGGTTCTGCCATTAATGCTACTTTTGTCCGAGGCTAACTGCTGCACTGCAGCCTCGAGGGAGAGGTACTGAATAAGGACGCAGCATTTAAAGGGCACTGGAACACACTTGCTGAGAGCGGGCTGGCAGACCTGCGAACGCCCCCTCTGCCAGCGTGTCGGGGATACCGCGCTGCACACCCGCCCCGGCCCTTGCAGCCCTCGGGGCCTCCTAGCCTAGGCTCATCCCGCACACTGGGCATCCTTGCAGTCTTCTTCCTGCCTTAACTCCCGTTCATCCTTTAAGACTTTGTTTCAGGAAAACTCGGAACCCCTGCTCTGGTTTCTCCACAGCACTTGCTATAATATCTTAACGTGTTTATATGCCTTATCCTCCCTTACTGTGTAATTGTCTCAAAGACACAGATTGTATAGAGCTGCTCCATTTCTGTACCTAACGTGCCTGTCACGAGTACAAATCCACACTGACAGGAACTGGATGTGTTCCTAGGTTTTCAGTGAGACAGCTCTGTCAAACACAGTAACACCCCACCCCTGTCTGTATCTCCTTCTCCTTCACTGGCGCAGCGTTCATTCTCTGACTCGGGCCCTGTTGGGGGTGAGGTTTGGGCCCACTCTGCTTCCCCTCCAGTTGTAGGGGGAAAGGGGAAAGTGAATAGCAGCATTAAAAACACCAGGTCCTCTTTGCTACGTGACACAGAGTAAGCTCCGCCTCCAGGGCAAGCACGGTGGTGACCGGGCGGGTGCGGTGCTGACATCCCCGTTGGCAGAGTGTCAGTGCCTGAGAGCGGCCGCACTGCAGCCCGGGCAGGGCTCAGAGGCATGGGCCACCGGCCCCAGTGCTCAGTGCGCCCCGGTGCTGCAGGCGTGTGTACAGGGCTGAGCGCCCCAGATGGCCTGGTATGTCGGGGATGCCTGAGATAGAAGAGCTTTTCAATTTTACAATTTACAAAAGTACCATAGAAATGACAAAAAGTTTTTCAACCAAGTATAAGTCTGTTGGTTCTTTAGATTATATACTAGTGATAGTGGTTGCTCTAAAACTTGTATTTAATAATGCTGTATGTTATATGCTTTTTTATAGACCAACTGTTACAACTACTTTAAAAAACCTTGGGGCACTTTACAGACGTCAAGGCAAATTTGAAGCTGCAGAAACATTGGAAGAAGCAGCCATGAGGTCACGTAAACAGGTCAGTCACGTACCTTCTATTTTTTGCTTACCTGTTAGAACTTTGAGTTTAATGATTCTTTTACATGACTTATTGAAAGCTTGATTAAGAAATAGATCCTTTTTAATGCTGTTTAAGACCATAAATATGATACCAAAAGAAAGACTTGATTAGTTTCACCAGAATCACAAACGTTGTGCATTTAAGGACATGGTCAGGGAAGTGAAAGGACACCCACAGAATGGGCAAAAATATGTTCAAATCACATATCTGATAAGGGCCTAGTATCCAGAATGTATAAAGACTAAAGGACCATGTAGTTAAAAATGAGCAAAGGGTCCGAGTGGACATTTCTCTGAAGGGGATACACAGACAGCCAGCCAGCAGTGAGAGTCGCTCACCGTCATTGTTTAGGGAGTGCACACTGAACCCACGGAGAGGTACCAGTTCACGCCAGTGAGGCTGGCTGTAATAGAACACAGCACAGAAGGGGGATAACCAGTGCCGAGGAGGAGGTGGGCATCCTGGAACCCGTGTGCACCGCTGGTGGGAGGGGTGCAGCCTCTGTAGGGAGCTGTTTGGGGCTCGCCAGAAGTTAACCGCAGAATTCCTGTATGACCTCTGTGTATGTGCCAAAGAACTGAACATGGGTACCTAAGACAAATGCAATTGATTCTTGTTATTTATGGTAGCTCTGTTCTGTGAAGTCACCGCTAACACTGAATTAGCACTGAACGTTGCTCCTGGGGGAACACAGCTCGGCCCTGCGAGCCTCTGGTCACACCTTCACCAGCTGACCAAGACATCCCCTTGTGTGTGTGTTTCTGTTGAGAGATACACGTGAGGCTACATGGCTGATTTGTGCCTGAGCTCACTTGACTGGGGTATATATAGACTATATGTGGTTGTTTATTTTATATTTTTAGGGCCTGAAGGGCAAGTGTGGGGTTTTTCCCCCTGAATGGTGCATATGTAAGCTATTATGTGGTTGTTGGTTTATGGCCGTTTTTTGGCTGGGATTAAAATTACTCATGTATGTATCTAAGAACTTTTTTGTTCTGTTTTCAAAATGGGTGTGCAGAGTGATGTGAGAAAACCCCACAGAGGTGGCATCTGCGGAGCTCTCCCAGCCTGGGCCTCCGGGGGTCCCCCTTTTAATCCCGCCATCCTTCCCAGTCTGCTGACTTGGAGGGCAACTGTGTGGGGCTTTGTGATGGGGCAGGACTGCCGCAAGGTGTGCTGTCTGTGCCCCCCGGGAGTGCAGGGCGGCCCAGGTGGCCAGGAGCGGTGCGCCTTATCATTGGGAGGGGGGCAGCGGCCTGGGATTTTCACGTGCCAGGTCATGTTTCAGATGAGCAGAGTCTAGAGACTCGAGTCGGAGGAGTTTAAAGCACGGGGGTTGCCAGGGCCTCGCTGAGGACGGACCCCTTCTGCCTGGCAAGGCGCCACAGTGTGTTTTGCTGGGAGTCACAGCAGCGCATTGTCCAGGGTGTGTGCATCCTGGGGCGGGACTGCAAGTCGGTGTTCCCACCAGCTGTTTGGGTTGAAATCCCATTTAGAACATGAGTCGCCCTGCATCTTGGTCACCAGGTGCCACTGGATACACCTGGAGAGCAATCCCCACAGGGTGTTCATCCAGGTACAGTTTGGCTCAAATGTGTGCAAAGTAATCATTGAAAAAATGTACTGAGCACTTGCTGCTACCCAGCACTTCCTAAAAGTGTACAGGTTTTCTTTTAAATGCCTTTCATAAATTAGTGACTAGTTTTTAAAAATGTTATACTGAGAATAAAAGATCCCGAGTTTTCAACCATGTATGTATTTTGGAGGCATGAAATGCCAGGGATTCAGCGTGGAAGCATGTCCCGGCACTGCCTCGTGAGACTTCTCAGATGTGGGAGAAGTTGGGGGGATTCAGCTCGTCCGTCATGAGCATTCCATTACACTTCAGCACGTCTCTCCCACCAGCACCAGTCCTTTTCCTGAAGCTTTTCAAATTTGTAGACATCAGTATGTTTCCTTCTGAACACTTCAGCATGCAAATCATTAGCTGGAGCTCACTATTTGTTTATAGTTTTTAAAAATTTGATGGAAAATTTACACACAGTGAAATGCACAGATCTACATTCCTGAGAATCACTGTTCTGACCTTTTTCCCTTCAGTCTCTTAGAGTTGCTTTTTTTTTTTCTAGCCAAGTGTAGCTGTCTTAGAAATCCCTAGTGAAATTCCAGTGCTAATGGATCAAATCCTTTCCCCCTGCCTGGCTCACAGGGTCTGGACAATGTTCACAAACAGAGAGTAGCCGAAGTACTGAATGACCCTGAGAACATGGAGAAACGGAGAAGCCGGGAGAGCCTCAACGCGGACGTGGTCAAGTACGAGAGCGGCCCTGATGGAGGCGAGGAAGTGAGTATGCGCGTAGAATGGAGCGGGGTAAGTACAGGCGTGGGGCCAGCCTCCACTGGGAGCGTGCTAGCAGCTTCTGTCCTATGTGCTAGACATTGATTTTCCTCAACTTAAGTACGAATTAAGCTTGTAAGTCTTACCTTCTGCTAATACTGAAGTCTGTTATTTGTTTGAAATGGTCATTTTCTTCCTTTAGGAGCCCATTACCTTTGAGCACTTAAATGCTGATTAAGTGTCCTGGTTGTTTAAAACATAATCCATAATCTGGCTTTATTTGAATATTAGGTTTAGTGTGGCAGACAACTAACTTGCTTTTTTCACTTACTCATTTCATTGCTAATGCCAGCGCTCCTAATTCCACTGACCAGGCTGCTATAGATTTTGTTAGTTAATTTAAATGCCTTAAAGGGAAGTAATGTTTCAAACAGAACTTGTCTTGAGAAAGAACAGATCAAGAGCAGGAACTTTAGGGTATCTGCTTTCTGTGTGCCACCTCAGTCCTGGCATGTCTCCGCTGCGGCTAGCCAGATCCAGGACACGTGCTGTGCGTGAGACATGTTCGCTGCCAGCAGGCTCTGCCTTGGTGTCACTGGTCTGCCTCTGGAAATTCTCGCCACCACTGTTTATCCAGTGCCCGCCAGAGAGCAAGTGGTCTTGTGGAAGATTCCTTCCCAGTGGGCTTTTATGACGCGCGGCGGTGGCCGTGCACCGAATTGGCACCGCTGGCGCCTGGCTGCCACCAGGAGGGCAGCTCTGGTGCGCCTGGGCCCATCAGGCTCTGCTGCGGCAGCGCTGCGGTGTGATGAGCTGTAGATGCAGGCGCCTGGCCAGACAGCAGTCTGGGCTTGCAGCTCGAGTCTTTTTAGATCTGGTTATTTGGGGGGTTCCGTGGCAGTGCAGTCTGGTGGGGATTAGCACTCTTGAGTGGTGGCCACGATTTCAGGGAGGGCGCCGTGACTGTCTTTATCTGGCAGCTTCCCCGCTGTGGCATTTCTGTGCCAAGACAACCGATCAGCGCCCCTCTGATGTCTGCCCCCGGGCCTCGTCCCACGGCGCAGCCCCCACTCTTGCCATGTCCGCTGCGCGGTGTGCTTACTTTACCCAGGGGTGCTGTTGTCCCGCATGCTTGTGTAGAGGGCCACAGCCCTCTCTAGTCTTCAGAAGCCGGGGTGCGATTTCGATACTCCTGAATGAAGTTCTGCCGGAACTTCCTCTTGAGACAGTATTTCTAGGTCAATCTTTTTATGAAATCATGTGACAAAAAATCATTGACAACTCGGAGTTCTATTACTTCCTGTTTTCAAGGCTGAGACTCAGGGATGTGGGCGAGCTGCGTTCGTCCCCCCGCGGAGGGTTGGCAGGCAGCTTCCTGCCGGCCTGCTCAGGGTGCAGTCACTCCTCCGAGTGTACGTCCGCAGCTCCTACCTCACACTTCCCATGTCAGTTCGGGTGTGCTCTCAGGATGCTTGCATGCTGGGCTCTGGACACCTTTTTATTTGATTTTCAGACACAGGTGGCTCTGTGTCTTTGACAAAATCCATGCCAGGGCTCATTGATCAGTTGCGGGGTGGATAGAGGGAGCTAGATCTCGGCCATCCAGGCTCCCAAACTCGCTTGAGCAGCGGGGAGAGCCTGTCCTTGAAGTGGAGTCTCACCTAAAGCAGCGGCTATGCAGGGAGCTGCCTGAATGAGCTGGGAACGGGCAGCTGGGCTGCAGCTCAGACCGCTCCACCAGCGCCCCCCCCCCCCCACCTGCAGGGGCAGGCCGGGGCCCTCAGACTGCTGCTCTGGGCGCTCTGGGGTCCCAGGAAGGCCGTGCTGAGTCCCCCCGACACTCCTCCGAGTTATGTTTCCAAGGCATACTTCTGTCACTTAAGAAGAGGCAACAAAGGCATTATGTACACTTAGTTTTTTGAATCAACTTTATTGAGGTATAATTATAGGCAATCAAAGGAGCCCACTTTAAGTGTACCCTTTGATTTAGATGTTAGCATACTGCAGCCCCACACCAGTCTTGGTCCAGGTGTGAGCTGAGTGTCCAGTGCTGTCTGTGTGTGTGAGTGGGGGTGTCCTTCAGGTGACAAGGCAGATGGTTTAAGAACTAATCATTTGCACCCACTCTGCCCTTAACTGCATCAAGATTTTCTTGGTGTTAGGCAGTCAGGATAAAGTACAAAAGTAAACTGGGAATTGAGGTGGACATCCAGACTGACCTGTCCCTGTAATTTCATATTTCAAATTGTGGGTTTTATAAAGCTGGCTTCATTGTTCTTACTGGTTTACTTGATTATCATAAGAACTTGTCACACATTTATAGTGAGAAATGCCATTAGATTATATTGGGATTCTGCATTTGATTTTAATTTTTTAAGAAAGGACTTTAGTGCTCTTTAAAAAGGTTGAAAACTGTTTCCGTGGGGAAGAGCATCGTGTTCCCAGGTACAAGTCTAGCAGGGAGGACGGCAAGGAGCCTGATTCAGTTACTGAGCTGTTGACTCGAGGCAGTAGGTATGATTTTTCTCAACATCCAGAAATAACACTTAAAGGGCAAGGTGGTCAAAGATCAGGTAAACTGGGTCATAACACCTGCTCCCTGCAGGTCCTGACAGTCTGGTCAGCACAGAACTGCATGATATGCTAGTAAAATAAAATAAAAGTGAGGTTACTGCACATACCCTAATAATTCATAGGAAGATTTTTGGTCAGATTCTTGACCTGGTTGATAATTTGCTGAGGGAAGTACAGTTTTGTTCTTTTAAGGATGTTCTTTTAATCACACTGAGAAGAGTGTGGTTAAAGTACATGAAAATGTAACTTCCTCCAGCTGATGTTTGCAGAAAGTGTGCTGACTTAAGAGTCACTTTCAGGATAGGTCTGAGTGAGTTCTCTTGATGGGCCTGCTTCTAAACGTGCAGGTGCTTTGTGTGAAGAAATCCTTTCTAGGTAAAACTGGATTCGCTTTACCCTCTGTGGCTGCATGTTGACTTGTGAGGGGTTCCCACCAGCATGTGTGGGAGCTTCTGGCCACACTGTTACTAAGTAATTGGATTTGCAGCGGTCCCACCGGGCCACGAGGAAAGTCACACACCTTACAGTCGGAGTGCAGTCCGAGGTCCTGAGGCCAGGCCTCCCCCTGCTGTCCTCTCTGTTCTCATGTTGCTGTTTTCCCCTGGGTTCTTCAGAAGCAGTCCTGTCCCCCACTCTTATACTCCTCCCCATGTTTATATATCTAAAGCTTTTAATACCCTAAACTCTCACCCAAGATTACTGAGGAATGGGATATACTGTTACCTAGAAATAGATTTTTATTTAAAAAAAATTATATTAGGAAGACAGCTAAAATATACCAAAGGAAAAAAAATTGAAAACACCAAATCACCTGAACTCCATTAATAATTATTATTCTGTGTGTTTCTTAACTAATACATTATACTTGACCTTTTTTGATGTAAATATTTTTTCATGGTGACATAAAGAAGACTGTTTTCGGAAGTGTTAGAATGTAGTGAGACCTCCAGTCCTCAAGCCCTTATCGCATAGTAATCCATCTGGGCTTTGGGCGGGTGTGTGGCTGACCTTCCCACCCCTTCTCACAGGGCAAGGCTATAGGGGGTGAGCGCAGGTGGGGGTGGAGGCAGGCCTGCTCCTTCCGGGAACCAAGGCCCAGCTGCCAGCATTTGCAAGGTGGGTGGTGGGGAGGGGTGCGTGAGTGTGTTTAGAATGAAGTGCTGGAGTCTGGGTGCCATGACTCTTCCATAGTTTGCTGAGTGTCTAGTGCAGGAATATTATAAATGACACTACTGTAGTGTCACACTGAATTTTGAAATGAACAGCAGAAGTTGTACTATTTATGGAATTACATTAACATTTTAACATCCTTTTTCTGAAGAGCAGCAAGAACTTATGTTTTCTTGTCCACCCAACATTTGTGGGGAGTCAGTAACAAGTGTTATTTTTCCATTTTAAAGATGAGAAAAATGAAGCTCGGGCTGGTTAAATGACTTGCTCAGCGTCCCATGGTGAGTCAGAGCTGGCCGGGGCTCGGGCCCCTGCTCTCTGGGGCTTTGGTCAACACCGTTGGGTTTCCACTCTGCTAGGACCCACGATGCACTGCTGCCTGTGGAAATCATTTCTATAATTCATTTGACTTTGAATTGTCAACTGCATGTTTAAAATATGCCACATAGACTTTTAAAGGTAGTGGTTTCTTAAAGTTTCTGGAGTGTCTAAAACATTAGTGATTTTCAAGAGAAAGTCCTACCTGATCTCAGAATGTTATAGTTTGGTGATATAAAGGGTTTTCTGATGAAATCAAAGCTTAAGTGAATGTGCCTTCCCTGTGTGCAGGCTTTCTTTTGGTGGTCACTGTTGATTTCTCCATTGTGGGACTTCCTGTCTGTACAGTACCTTGAGCCCCTGTAGAGTGAGTATCAAGGAGGTTCCTGGCACAGCGCTGACCCATGTGCTCAAAACAGGGAATCACATTTTGATGATGGTTGGGAGCAACGAGTCTAGATTATGTGTATAACAATGTGAGGTCCAGTATCTGTTCTGTACTGGGCAGAAGGTGATCCTAAGTACTGCAGTGGTGAAAAATGCTGCAAGACTTTGTGACCTAGAAATACTGTAAGCCAAGCCAAGCTGCGCGGAAACCTGGCTCTCTCTTCACAGGTCTCATCTGAGCTCTCTCTCGTTTCTGTCTGACAGGCCTAGCGGCCCTGTGTGGCGCTCACACTGTCTCCTGCATGCCGGGCGGCACCTCCTCCAGCTTTCCTCTCCCTCCAGTGCTGACTGCTGTGTGTAGAAGTGCCCCACCTCCTTTCGGTGCTGCTATCCTTCCCGGGGTCCTGATCTCTGTATACATGTAGCTTTGCCAGATATGTACTTAGGAATATGAACTGCGTTAATAAAAACCACTTGCTGTGTAACCCAAGTTTAAAAATCAAGAGCGATTAGCTGTTCACTTTGATAAAAGGTAGTTAGAATTACCCCACAGGTATGCAATGGCATGAACTTGACCATTGGCACGAGCTAGGCTGTACGCGTAGGGCATGTGCTGCCCCCATGCTCAGAGGCCTGCACTGCCGCCCAGGCTCTGGGCTCTGGGCTCTCCTCTTAAGGACCACACTCAACAAGCACTCGCTGTGTAGTCTGTGTGTGAAATTTCGGCAATCCTGCTTTTCTCTACTGATCTTTATGTGTTCAGTGATTTGTGTATTTGTGTCTTTCTAACTTCTAATAAACTCACTCCAACTGACCTGTCTTGGTGTCTGTCTGCTTACTAGAACTTATCACTTTCCATGGAATGCATGCATAGCTTCTAGAAGCACTGGGGCTCCTGTTAATCTTACTGATTCCTTCTGAGAATAAAAATTGTTGTATACACATTTTTTCCACTGTTTTTGATTTTCATATCCAGATGCTGCCAAATACCCCCCTTACTAATAATGTGTGAGCCCGCTGTGAGAGCAGGGCTGGAGCACCCGAGGGTGTAGTTATTTGCATAGAATGAGCATTTTAAGTTTCCAACCATGTTAAGCCAATGTTTAATAAAAAACTCTTTAAAATTTACTAAAGAAACAGTACATCTGAGTATTGTTCATTAAGATGAAATTGTGAAAAGGAAGTCACCTGTCAGATCTCAATGTTTTGGGTCCGGTACTATTATGTGGGCCAGATCCCTCCATTTTATTAAACGTGTAATTTGATTTTGGTGGTATTCCTAGAAGTTGCCTTAATTTTCTTGAGACCTGTGTGCTTTATTTCAAAACTGCAATATAATTAATTATCTTTGGGCATGTTTTGAATGAGCTGCTTCATGTTCAAAGGTTTTCATGATCGTTGGATTATCCTTAAATTTAAAATGGATAGATTTCTATTTAAAGTGTATTTACATACTGGAAGATTGGTAATTTCTGCAGGAATTGCATCTCT